>CM053785.1:638722509-638965009 GCA_028749045.1 Cupressus sempervirens | reverse complement strand
CAACATATCTAACCTGTAATTGAACTCACAAGCCTAAATAGAATATATATACCGAGAAGCTCTAACTACAAAAGATAATGTTAAATCTATAACCAATCCACTCACAACATCTCAAAGCATTGAATCCATGTAGTCTCAAGGACATCCACAACACATTAACCAATAACCTGCAAGAACAAATCTCATAAATAATCTCCAACTATCTCCCAAGCCCCCCACAACCAACAAAGGGAAGAGATAAAGGCATAGCCATGTCATCTCTGACATGATATACATAAGCACAAACTTGTGATCACAATTTCTAACCAATCTCAAATCCAATGTAAGTGACACCAAACATCTAGGAAGATAACCAAGACTAAAGAGAAATCATACAAATCATAATTTGTATCATGTCCTTCTATACACACCTCTAGATGTAAAATGTATAAGCATGATCTCCTCCATAAAACCCCAACTAAGAAGCCTCAATAATACCCAAACCATACCATATAACATATCATGGATGTAGGCCTCTCACAAGAAGATAAACCATTTGTAATCCAAGGAATGTGCCCAATATAAAACCATTTCCCAAACTCAACCATCATCACAATATATGTAAAAGGAGATAACCAATGTGAAATCATCTCTCAAATGAACCCTCTAAAAATAACTCATGTACTATTGCTCAAGATCCATATCCATGAAAGGAAAGCATAAACATAATACACTTGAGAGGAATACTGGGCTATACCTCTCAAGTAGAAAACCACTAAGTAGACCAAGAGTGAGGAATGATAATGCTCACCAAGATATCAAAGTCTCCAACCAAGACTCATCTAAGAACAATCTCCTCTCAAGTCCATATCAAGTAAATGCCCCTCGGACTTCCTCTTGAAACCAAACAACTCTCCCAAAAAATACTTCTCTAATCCAAGAGAAACCAGCACCACCACTATCTCTAAGTATCCATAAGAACCTATAACTAATCAATCCATGCCACATAGAAATATTATAAAGTATATAGCTTATGATCAATGTACTCAATACCAAGAAACTAAACTAAGATCAATTTACAAGTTCCAACCATGGACTCAGGAACATAAACATGACAACATTATCTAAAAAATTTCAACCAAAGAGATAAAATGCTCCATATGAATATACTATAACATGTCATAACTCTAAATGCCTATTTGTTAGAATTTGAAAAGATTAATAACCCAGAAAACTAGTGCAAAGAGTAAATATCTAAACTATGAATGCAAATGATACAAAATCAAAATAGCATCATAGAGTTAGTCTCCAAGAGAGTAATGCAAATGCTTGAAGCAAAATAGCATTAAGAGGATGCAAAAATAAGAGATGCAAATACAAGCCAAGTAGCATGCTTATGTAGGCTAGGAAGAGGGAGGAGGTGGCAACACCAACCAATGAGGAGCAACCATCTATCAGACTAAAGATAGCAAAGTATCTTCCCAAGATAGCTAATGGATGCTCACATGTAGGAAGGTGACACCTCACAACCATTCACCTAATAAGACATGCTTTATTAACCTAAGCAAGATTATTAAAAGTGTAGGAAAAACCTAGCAAAATAAGAAAAATAAAAAACTACACTAACACCCCCCCCATAAGCAAAGCTTAGGTGGATGTAGAAATGGGTCCCGGCAACGAGGCCATGTTAGGTACCCAAGTACAATGCAAGAAGATGCAACCTCTGAAAGTGGGGAAAGAGAGAAAACCACATGGGAAAAACCCTCCCCCAAAAAGAGGTAAGAACCTAGTGAAGAACTGAAGAAGTCTCCCACTAGGGAAATTGTCCCCTAAAACAGGAACAAGGAGTGATCATGAAGAGGCAGCATCACTGAAGCATGAAGAACCACAAAACTCTGTCAAAATGCTGATCTGTAGAACCTCCATGGAAATAGAAGGCACGAACCATCAACCAAAGGAACCTCCATGGAAATAGAAGGCACGAACCATCAACCAAAGAAGCATAGAATAGCAATATAACCTCCCCTCAAGGTAGGTGAGGTGACAGGCAGCTGAAAAGATGGGCCAAAAATCTCCTATAACACAGGAGCCAAACTCATCGAGAGTGAGGTACAAACACAAATAAAGGCATGTGTCGTTGACACTGCATGAGAAATTAGAGAAAGAGGGCCTATAAGCGGCAAACAACTATCCCCCCCATGGAACTTTATATAATAGTGCGAGTACAATGAATCACAATGATGAAAAGGATCCCGAAACGCAAGAGTGGCACTTTATCTCAGTGCGTTGCATTGATATGCTTACAATGAATATCAACAATGATCAGAAAAAATATAAGGCTGAAACAACAAAAGGTAAAGCCCAAAACGAAGCAACAGAAGCAACAAAATTGATCTTCGGACCTGAAATAAACAAAATATCCACCAGAATGCTAAAATGCAAAAGATTGAATAGGATGTGTTTGGAATAGAATCTGGAACAAAAACCAACATCATTGGAAAGAGCACAGAAAGAGCTTTCCAGTGATATAAAGAAGTCCAAAAATAGAGATTGAAAGCTCAAGATACGCCTCCCGGAGTGCAAAATAGAACATCCAACTTTGATTGCCATAATAGGCAACCAAACTATATCAAAACTCAAAAAAACCTATACCAGTATCTCTGTCTCAGAACCAACTTTTCGACGCTTCTTTTGGATCAGAAAAATACCTCCATATGCAAAAGTTATGGCCAAAAAACCACAAGTAGGTCTTGATTTCAATGCATTACAAACCCTCATGAAGAGCATATGTTAAAAGTGAAACTTGGGCACAATAATCAAGGAAACGAATAGCACCACTGCGATCTACTCGAAAAATCATGCACTTTCAAAAAAAGAATCGCCTCGATATGAGGTCGTATGAGAAATTTATGATCCTCCGAAGTTTCCAAAACAAGAACTGTGCACAGTCACGGCTGAGAATCTGCAATTTCTGAAGAATTCATGTATGAAAATCAAAAAATAACTCCAATAGTGGATAGATCACAAAAAAATAGCCAAGTTCATAACAAGAATCATCAAAATCGGAGTTCGTATGAGCAAGAACGAGACATTTGAAAACTGCATTCAAATCTGTGGCTGCCAACGGAGAGGGGTATGGCTGTAGCTTTGCATGCTCGATTCTGAAAAATATACAGCTTGCATGCAAAATCTAAAAGATACCCAGATGGTTTTTCGGGGCTGCGAACAAAACCCAAAAAGCGTTTTTCTTTCTGATGAACAGAAGATGTTGCTGTAGTGTAAATCAGACGCCTTTAGCAGAAAAAAATGGCTCCAAAAATTAGAAAACGACCCCAGCAACCAAAATTTGACATGCAAATGCTGGATCAGCTTCTCAAGTCCATCAATGGCATGCTGGAACCTGCAAAACTGATTGAAAACTCCAAATATGCAAGTTGGTTGTCAGATTTGAGATTGAAACCCCAGAGGAAAATTGTTTTTGTCAAAACTTTTCTGATTCTCAAGATCATCCAAAGATGCAAGAGAAGAGCATACTTCATTTTTCAAAAAACTAGAATAAAGTTTATTTGCCCCCCCCGAATCTCTCAAATAAGGAAACTAAAATCTACTCTTGCACATAGAAAAACTCTGATACCATGTTAGAATCTGAAAAGATTAATAACCCAGAAAACTAGTGCAAAGAGTAAATATCTAAACTATGAATGCAAATGATACAAAATCAAAATAGCATCATAGAGTTAGTCTCCAAGAGAGTAATGCAAATGCTTGAAGCAAAATAACATTAAGAGGATGCAAAAATAAGAGATGCAAATACAAGCCAGGTAGCATGCTTATGTAGGCTAGGAAGAGGGAGGAGGTGGCAACACCAACCAATGAGGAGCAACCATCTATCGGACTAAAGATAGCAAAGTATCTTCCCAAGATAGCTAATGGATGCTCACATGTAGGAAGGTGACACCTCACAACCATTCACCTAATAAGACATGCTTTATTAACCTAAGCGAGATTATTAAAAGTGTGGGAAAAACCTAGCAAAATAAGAAAAATAAAAAACTACACTAACACTATCAAGGGTATACCATGACATAATAATGAAACAATCCTAAGTCTAAGGATAACATGTCAAATGAAACCATAAACCACACCTTTACCAAGAACCACCTGTGTCCTCAAATGCAACCATCTCCACACACCATGAAGATAACCAAGAAACCCATGAGTCCTCAAGATCTAACCATCTTCACACACCATGAAGATAACAAGTGCACTATGCAAATGTTAAAGATGCTTTTGCAGCAATAGGATCTAAGAAAAATCTCCAACTTCTGCAAACACTCAATAAATATAACAATACCAAAAAAATTTCTCACTCAATTGTGGTACCAAGTCACCTATGACATCATGAAGATCCTCTAGGTCTATGCATACACAACTAAAGTGTCAATACCAAGTAAAACCAAGATCTCCAAACCCAAGAAGATACAAACCAAACAAAGAACTACTCCTACACTATCACCTCATCACTATCACAAGATCCCACTAAATTGTGTATCCAAGATAGCCATGACATTGATAGGCCAACACTAGGAAAAATAATAATAAAGAATTGATGATTTATAATAAAGTTTAGCTAGTCTATACGTGTCAATCCGAGAGCATAAGCTTGTGAAAGGTGTTCGAGCAATATGCTATCAAGGGATGATAGTTGTGAGATGAGGGTTTATGAATGCATCTACAACACACAAAAATGAATCTATGGAGGTTTGAAATAAAACTACGACAGGAACTATCACTTCTTGCCATAGGAGCTTGGCTGCAATCTACTAAAGTAATTCTGATGACAAAACATCAACAACAAAATTTTTTTTCTACGAGGAATAATAATATGATTACCTCTATTCAAAACTATGAAAATACATTAGTAATTATAATAAAATAGTAATCATATTATATTAATGCAAATCAAATTACAAACTGAATAGGAACAACAAGCATACAATATCAATACAAATCAGATTACCGACTAGTTCAAAAACAATAATTAAATGAAACTTGATATTACTGAAATACAAACATACCACACTGAAATAAAAACTAGAAAACACACTAGATGTTCCAAGAAGTGGGCCCCCTCCTTAGTTCGTCAGGTGGTGAGATAGAAGACAGTGAGCACGAGGTTGATCAACACAATATACAGTCTTTTTATTTCTTAGAAGAATAGTATAGAATTGTTCTCTACATCTCCATATTACATTTCTTATATAGACCAGACATAACAAGTACGTACAAAAATGTATAATCTATATTCAGCTAGAGACCAAAAAACTATGCAATGGAAACTATGAATATACAACTGAAATGGGTGGTCTATTTTGCTGACTATTTGAAGGAACAGATTAACCACTTTTCACATCCTCCATCGTACAATAATAACTAATTAGATTCCTTTCCTTTAAGTAGTTACGAAATGAGTTATTAAGCATTGTGAAGATGGCAGCTCCCTTCATTCCACGGGTAAGAATGGGAATTGATTTCTCAGTTGAAATAAATAATGGTAAAAACACACCTATGTAGACCTTGATTTGCTAGCATGTATGAAGTCCTTTGTATCTCCAATATGGGTTTTGTTTTGTTTGTTACATCTCCATAGGCGACAGGAAGTTTTGTTATGCATACCAACATACTACAATATTAAATATTAGTAAAACATAATCAATGATGAATTTTCCATATTTTAATCCCAAAAAAAATTAGCTACTACTTAATTATATTAAACTATATGCAATGTTATAAAGGTAAAATTGAATGAAATGGGATAGAAATAGAATAGAGAAGTAAGCATGAGATTGTATGAAATGGATTAAAATATGGCATGAAATGGAACGTAAATTGCTCTCATTAGACATCATGATGAAAAACCATCCTCTAACCATGAGAAACAACAAAGGCATTGAACCATCAAAGAACTCAAAGTGCACATCATGAGCTCCTTAAAAGAAACCAAATAACCATGATCCTCAACCAAGAACATATACCACCATAACCAAATTGAGAATCTAGAAAACCAATGAACACTAAGGATGTACCTATAGATCTAATCATTTTATACCAAAATCCATGACACCTTGATCACATCCATGAACTAAGCATCTAAGTCTCAATGCATGAAATCTGTCAGCATAAAATAGTCAACCATAATCTTCCACCATGACTGTACCTAGCAACAACATCTTGTCCCTTCTATATGAAGAAAAAATCAACAAATCATGTGACTTAGGGAATAGACAACCCAAATTCAAGCCACCAATCTAAATATGTACCAATAATGAAATATTAATTGGCAAACACAACCCATAACCAAGCTAGAAATGCAACCTATAAGTATAGACTGCTTACAATACTACACAACTTGTAGACCCAACAAGTCATCATACATATCTAAACCAAACACTAATAACCATGTCATCATGAGACTAATCTAAAATATGAACTTAGTATACAATGTCATCAAATATTAAATCCCTAAACATACAATGCCATAAACTCATAATGCTACCATAGTCAATATATACCATAAACTATTTAGATTAATATATCACCAAATAAACCATGTCAAACCTACACCAAATATGAACCAATGTGTAGAGTTCTCTAAGAGCTTTTTGTTGACTACTTGAAGTCCAAAATCTGACTCTGTATACCCAAGTTATGCCCTAATTTGTGCTCAAAATAAACATATAACTTTCAAGCACTTAAAACCTAAAAAAAAAATATCAAAACCACATAACTAAACCTATACCAAGTTGTATTGTTATAAATTAGCTTTCTAATGCCTATAAGAAGTCTGAAATCTAATATCATGAGAGAAAGTTGTGGTTTTTATACTAAGATAGTCTTTTTACCATTTTTACTACATTCTTTTTGTGACAAAAAATTTGATAGGATTAAATTTGCTGGCCATCATGGGCTAAAACTACAAAAAATCTTTTATTTTTCTTGAACATGGCCAAAGTAAGGCATATTATATATCAAAATTTATGGAAACATTGATCCAGATCCAATGGTGAGGTCTATTTTTACCTAGGAGGTCATTTCTACAAGATCCTCTTAAAACCCTCATTTAAATGAAACATTTGAAAAACCCTTTTGTCCAACAATTTCACATGCCCAAAATCTACCAATGTTCCATCATAACAAAAAAATAAAAAATCCTCAGTTCTACAATAAAAATACTGATATATCTTGCCCTTTCTTTTATCCTCTCATGCATTCCCATGGATTCAATCTAGAGTTACAATAATAAAACCATAGCTTTGATACCACTTATAAGGAAACTTTCAATAAAAATGTAACCATTTCCACATAACCCATAATAGATCTAAAATAAATATGCAATTGAAATCCACATGCAAGGGAATAGAGAACATACCCACAAAAATTGTGACATAAGATATACCCTGGGAATCCCTCATTGAGGGAAAAAACCTAGCCTCCAAAAGCATCCATCACCATGTATTATTTAGCAAAAACACCATTGCAATACAACTATGGAAGCCTTCAAAGCCATAGCCACAATCGAGCAATCTATGCGAACAAGCATGAATCCACACATCCCATGCCATGCTTCCAACCTGAACACAAATGCTCCCTTGGCTAACCTATCAAGCCTTTCCTTGCTTGACTCTTGCCTTTTTTCCTTCTTCTTCTCACACAACAACTACCTTTGTGGCTACTTATATATTAGCAAGTCCCATAAAATCACCAAGTAGTATTACATAAACAATATGCTAAAACAATGTGCCACCTAACACCTTGACCCCATATTTAATATTAGAATTTTAATTTTTTTCCCTAATATTAAATAGTTACATGAAATGTTATCACAATGTTACATTACAACTCATCAAGTATATCCTGTGAGAATCTTTCCATATTACACGTCCATCTAGGTGCAACATTCATAATACAATAAAATAATACAATATAAAAATATTATGCAATGTGTACAACACCCATTATCTCAAAAAGATGATTGGTCATTACTTCTGTTATACTTGCCTTGACTTTGTTAAATAAGGAGGGCTTGGTAATTTTGGTTTCCCTAACAATTCTATGAGTCCTCTCCTAAATTTCCCATCATAGGATGGATGTTGATACATTCCAAAATTTGTTATATACTTTGTTACTTCCACTAGTTGGCCAATTGTTTAAATGACTATTCAAATTCTTAGGTAGAGTTGTGCTCTAGTTGAGTTTTTGATAGAGCCAACACCAACATTCTCTTGTAAAGGAAAATTTGGCATAAGAGATATTCAACATTATTCACACAGGAATTCCATCCATCTTCACTACCTAGCATTGAGGTCTGGTTGCGTGAAAAGATACTGAAGACTTTGATGATCAGAATGTAACTCAAAACGTTGACCTAGAAGAAAATGCTGCTACTTAGACAAAGCATGCATAATCGCAGCAAGTTCAAGATCATGATTAGGGTAATTCACCTCATGACTCTTCAGCTTTCTGGACTCAAAAGCTATGACACGTCCCTCTTGCATCAAAACTGCCCCTAAGCCATCCAATGATGCATCAGCACAAACCACAAACTCCTTAGTAGAATTAGAGACTGCTAGAACTGGTGCACTGGTTAAACATTCCTTAAGTTTCTAAAATGCTACCTTGCACTCATTTGTCCACACAAATTTCTTTCCTTTTCTCTGAAGAGATGTGATAGGATGTACTATACTGGAGAAATTTAATACAAATTTATGGTAATAGCTTGCTAAGCCCATGAAACTTCGAACCTCAGATACATTCGTAGGTGCTGGCCAATCAACAATAGCCCAAATTTTGGATGGATCTATCGAGATTCCATCTCCTGAAATAATATGCCCTAAGTAACAAATCTCTGATTTGAAGAATTCATACTTTTCAGGATTGGCATACAATCTGTTCCTACGAAGACATTCCAAAACCTGCTCTAAATGCTGCTTGTGCTCCTCAACAGTGTTGGAATAAACCAAAATATTGTCTAGAAAAACCACCATGAACTTGTCAAGGTAAGTTCTGAATACATCGTTTATCAGACTTATAAACACAGAAGGTGCATTAGTTAACCCAAAAGGTACCACTGTGAACTCAAAGTGTCCATACCTGGTGCGAAAAGCTATCTTATGGATATCAGCTTCTTGGATTCTAAGCTAATGATATCTAGATTTCAAATCAATCTTTGAAAAGATTCAGGAACCCTTGACCTAGTTGAACAAATCATCAATTCGAGGCAAAGGATACCTATTCTTAATAGTGACTTTGTTCAACTGTCTATAATCAATACAAAGCCTTAAGGAACCATCTTTCTTCTTGACAAAGATCACCAGAGCACCCCAAGGCGAAACACTAGGACATATCAAACCCTTCTCCAATAGCTCCTCTAGCTAAAACTTAAGTTCAACCAGCTCTTGAGCTGTCATTCTATAAGGATTCTTGGATATTGGTTCTGTTCCTGGCACTAAATCAATCCGAAAATCAATTTCTCTCTTCGAAGGTATCCCAGGAATCTCCTTAACAAAAACATCTAAAAAGTTTCGCAAAACTAGATGATTGAGAGAAGAACTCTTAGCTACGAAATCTTCTAAGTTGTTTACCGAGATGGCAAACAAAATGCAGCCTTTCCGAGCACACCTTGCCAATTTCTTGGCATAAATTGTCTGCAAAGAGATAGGTCTCTTGATTCCTGTGATAACTTTGGCTGATCCAGAATCATCTACACAATTGATTGACTTATCTTTGCAATCCAAAATAGCTTGATGCTATTCTAACCAATCCATACCCAAAACTATGTCATACGACCCTAAAGGTATAACCCTAAGGTTCACTAAAGTTGAGAAATATTTCATACAAATCTTACAGTCAAGAGCAATAATACCAACGTTTACCTTAGACCCTGAGGCTAACTCCACTTGCCATCTATCCCTTGCCTTAATCATAGGTATATCACAATGTGCAACTAAAGCAAAAGAAATGAATGAGTCTATAACTCCTGAGTCGAATAAGATAGAAACTTTCATACCTTGAGCTTCTATAATCGAGTTCTTGTGTTCGGCCTACTTCTGATCGAAAGTTGCAAAGATACAATGGTTCCTGGCAGAATCACCAACTATCACTTCAGACCTAGCTAGCTTAGGTCTAACCTTCAGCTTATCCCAATTAGGACACTAAGACTGATAATGCCCTAGCTGTCCACAATGGAAACACTCAATAGATTTCCTAAATCTCGAGTTCTGACCAGAAGTATTAGGAAATGGCTTGCTACTCTGCACACTTTGAGGTGGTTGAGATATTTTAGGCTGTTCTAAAACCTTGGAATTCTTATGGAACTTACTCTTCTTGAATTTCCCAACTGAAAAGCCTGATTTGGCACTATTCTGTGGAGGATTTTGATTCTTACTGACATCCAAAGTAGGTGGATTCATGCTGGTTTTGTATGAAGCCCCATGATATCCAGACTTCATTTCAATGAGCTTTGCTCACTCTGAAGCTTCCTGCATAGACAACGGTTTGAAAGTTCTCACTTCCTCCCCAATTTTGGGCATAAGCCCTCTGATGAAATGTTGTATCATGGCTTTATCATTATCAGCCCACCCAAAAAACTTCTTAAGTTCAAAGAACCTTCATTCGTAAGCTTCCACAGTAGAGCCAATTTGCATGATTTGAAAGAACTCCTCAGCATGGGCCTGTCACCAATATTTAGACATGAATCTCTCCTTGAAGCGCTCAACAAAAAGTTCCCATGTGACCAGGGAGATATCAATGCCAAGATTTTTCAACTCCTATTCCCACCACAAGGAACCAAATCCTCTCAAATGCATAACTATCCATCTGACCTTCACGTTACTCAGGTAACGGTGTAAGACAAAACATCGCTCAATATTCAGCAACCAAGCTTCTGCCGTTGTACCCTGTTCCATACCATAGAACAATGGTCCTTTCATCTTGGAAAGGTCCTTGATTGAGCTCTTGCCATTGGATCTTCTTCTACAGGAAGATTAACGCCCTGTGTAAGAGGTCTCCTATCATTCGCTCCCCCACCAGGAATCTGGTTATTAGCCTCAATATTATCAAGACGTTCTAGAATTCTCTAAAGTACCAAAGCCTGGTCTGCTTGATTATTCTAGTTATTACCAATCCCAACATTCTGATCAAACTAATCATTTCCAGCATCATTCTGGTACCTAGGACCTCTACTACGGCCCCTGTCCCTGCCTCTGACTCTGCCAGCAAGGTTATCCTCAGGAATGCCGCATCCACGAGTTCCTCTAGTGACGGGAGGCATGATAGCAACCTAAAACAAAAATCTATTAATAATGCATCAATGACAGGTTAAAACCCTATAACCCAAGAGTCCTGGTTACACTAAACCCTGCTCTGATACCAAATGAAATGCCACACAAGACAAAACCGAAAGAATCTAAAAAAAAATACAATATCCTAAACACAATAATTTTTAAAAAAAAATCATCTCAACACAAGTTCTAATACAAGGACTGAATCACTCTTATACAGAAAAATTCCTAATGAAAGAGAATATCGTCCAAATACATTTTCATCACAAAAAGAATACATAAAGAGTTCAGAACTATAATGAAATACAATATCATTTCTTGACACTTATGTCCAACATAGGAACCCTAAATGCTGATTTAGAAGTAACTACAATAAACATCCTTAGCTACTTGAATCTTGAAGCACCTGAAAACAACACAGAATGCAACATAACACAAATAGGGGCTCAGTACACACTGAGTTTAAAAGTGAAATCCATCTGCATACATGTTAGTACCAACATATAGATATCCAAAAACAAATTTCTAATCCATCTATAGTGCAAATATGATAATAATATGCAAGAAGTAAACAATTACTTTTCATTGCAAAATTAAACTCGCACTAAGAATAACTCATAAATGAAACATATATATTCTGAGGTGTCATCGTTATGGCACTAATTTTTTGCATCCAAATATTGTATGCTCATAGTCATCATATAACAGAATTCTCTATTTTACTTGTCATTGACAGAATAGAGACACGCCTTTTCTCCGTACTTAACCATATAGGTTTAAGTCTTAGGTAAGGCCAATTAACATTTATGTGAAATTAACCCACCCAATTTATTTTAAAGTTATCACTGAATTTAATTAACTGAATAGGATAAACCAAATTCAGCCACCTCGATATACGTTCATCACAACTATTCTTAAAAATACACATCAAACAGATATACTAAAAATGTACATGCGGAAAATATAAAATCATTCTTCAACATGATACTACATCCTTAAATCCATCAGTAACACATCTTATACTGCCAAGTTCAAAGGTAAATATGGATAATTACATCAATAGGAATAAAACCTATAATAACAAGATCGCATAGATACAAGTGAACTGTTGCACAGCTCAACAATACGTACAAAATTGTCATACTATACTTTTAATTCCCTGCTGACCTAATCATCTACACTTAACATCAAACTGACTGAGATAATGAATCAAAATGCACATGATATTCTTGTTTCAAAATGTCACATCATCAACACATATATCAAATTCTGACTCAATTCTTATACTACTTTTATTTTAATTAAGATCTAAAAACATATTTGTAATAAAAGAATTATGTTTTAAACAATTTCAACCATACTAAAAAGACTTTCATAATCCAAATTTATCAAGTGACTGTTACCATGTTATTAAAGGTAAACAAGTGTCTATAGAAATAACAACCCTGATTTGACAATAAGTCATTACACAATATAACTACCACAACATTTAAAGATCTATTGTTAAAAATCAACTTAAAATGTCATTCACAAATGCAATGTAGTTTTCAGCATTCAGACATCCAATATTAATTTAGCATACAAAAGTTCCTAATCTAAAATGTACACTAGCTGTCCATAAAATAACTATTTTGATAATGAAATAGCAAGTTAACCAATGTTTTCATTTATCAATACTGTCATACTTAGTTGCAAGTAACTTCTCAAAACAACAATGAGTGATGACTCAAAAACCATCATAATTTACTGAACATAATAATCTATCTCTATTCACCACTGTTAAACTCGAGTACCAAATAAAAACATTATACAATACTGCCCTCGATGACCCAAAACACAACACAAAACTGTCATCTCACAATCATAATACAAGTATATTTTTTGTATGTATATATACCTATCTTCTAATGAAAACAAAATTCAAACCAGTATTGAATAGATTATACTATTGAATCGATGCATCTACCTGCTTCAAGTTTTATCTAGCTAATGAAATAATGACATTGCACAGTTTCCAAGTCTCATTATAGCAATACATCTAAAACTCGATAGCATACAATTCCAAATAGTAATTGAAACATAATGCCCACTCACACAGAGTATCAGCTGTTAAATAACCTTTTTATGACATAGTATTACTACACCAAGAAATGCTGATACAACATTCTTTATTCTTTGAACTAAATATAAGACCAAATGTTAACCCTCATACCATGCAACTATTCGACAAAATGTTCGCTTACAAATTCAAACAATGATTCGACTCTAACATCAAACGAGTTAATCGTTGTTACCACAAAACCCTTAAACCATGCATCTATGAAATCGTAAACACATGTTGTCCACAAATTTAATTCTGGGTAATACCGCATAGATACTATTTTTTTCCAAATAACAGAATTCCAAACATACAACCCGTATCACAGAGTAACTATGTTTTTTATCTCAAGCCATTCATATGACAAAATGTCTATATAACACAAGAAATTGAAACACACGAATGACCTCAGTCATCACGAACTTCAATTTAATAATAGAATTTCCAAATCAAATTTCATTTGTGACACAAAATGAATGCTCGAAAAAATGTCATTGCCTTCAATTCCTACTATCAATACTTCAGAAACAAAAACCTCACCATCCATGAATGGATTATAACCGCTATGCACTAAGATTTTGACATCCTAAATACATACAGTGAACATCATATTCATTCATGGATAACATAAACTCTAAATTCCAACAACACAATATTTGAAAACTCATATTGCTCAATATCCAAATATGGATATATGCAGAGCTCGACTCCAAATGTCCAACCCTACAAATACCCATACTTGGGTATCAACAAGTGTAACTCAAACTGAACTTCCCAATTTCCTTAAAACAAAATTAACACCCATAACAGTAAAAGGGTAAAGGTTAGGAACTGCCCCCTACCTAAAATGAACAGTCGATGCCCAAAAATGCTCTGCAATTACCACTCGCTGCCAAAACCCCATATACCAAACAAAACCAATCTTCCAAACTGGAAACGTTGATAACAATTGATAATGCAAAATCCAACAATACATGGCTTCATAAACATGAATGCCTTATCCACCAAATCCTCCATGATGTTGAATCTTAGCACTATGCTTGATAGATGCATAACATACAGATCAATATGGCCAAATTCCCGACCCAATCCCAACTGAAACTCAAACTTTCGCACACAAAAATGGCCAACTACTACAATGAAATAATTCCTCATAAATAAACATTAAATACAACTGAGACATTTCACTACCAAGTACTCAATCAGTTAATTTTCCACCGCCATATATGGCTTTTTAAAAACTTCAACAATGAAACTCATTCAAAGCATCAAGTTCTAATTAGGGTTTTAGGTTAGTATCCTTAGATAGTTAGAAAATATGATATGCTATGCACAATGCTAATAACCACAACGGGTTTTAAACCCCAACTTAATAATAACATAGCCAAAATAAATATACAAATTGTTTTTTATAGATAAGCATGAAACCTCAAATATGAAACTATATATAAATGTGTTTAACTTTCAATAAATGAACATTGAAACATTCAACATATTAACAATTTATCACAACATAAACTTTAATATGCCACACACATTTAAATATGACAAGAAAAGAAAAAGTATTAGGGAAATACTGATGATCAATGAATATCCACTAACAGTGAATTATCCTAATTCTAATGAATTAAAAGAAAACATGATAAACTTACATTATGCTGACATACCAAAGAATATGAAAACAAAAACCATAAAGTCTGAACTACCTTTAAAGTTTTCTCAAAATTGTTTTCCAATCATAATCTTATTGAAAATAGTATAGAAAAAAAACTTTTAAAACTAGAAATTTCATGAGTTTATCAGATTCATATAAGTCTAAAATGCAGTAATACTGAAAAAAAAAATGGTCAAGCATGATAATATACTTTGTTACTTCCACTAGTTGGCCAATTGTTTAAATGACTATTCAAATTCTTAGGTAGAGTTGTGCTCTAGTTGAGTTTTTGATAGAGCCAACACCAACATTCTCTTGTAAAGGAAAATTTCGCATAAGAGATATTCAACATTTTTAGAGTTCTTTTTTCATAAAATACATTTGGACTATTGGAAATATAAGGTAGGCTAGGTTACTAAGAGAGGAGGGGTGAATCAAGAACTGATAAAATCTTAACTCACTTCTCCAATTAGTCTTTCATTTATTATTCTAATCTAATTGCATGCATGAAAGAATGAAAACAATTAAACATTCATAACACTTTGATGCAAGATATGGTGACCCAAAAACCTTTGACCTCGAAAGAAAAAATGGGGTGGGGATGATACCCACAAGATTTAGTACTAAAGTATAAATTTAACCTATTAAGGCTTACAATTGATCACTTCTACTGATCTGCCCTATTAGGAACAAAAAGGACTGCTAGGTCCATCTTGTTAAAGAATTTACAAACATATAGTGAAGTATGTACTTTGTTAGGAGATTTAGCAAAAAACTATTAAGTCCACCTAGTTAAAGTATTTGACTGATGCACATATTAGAATGAATTAGCTACTAATCTTTGATCTAAAACTTTGATTTGTTGAATGTGATTCCTTGAATTGCAATGATCACCTTATTGTGATAGATAAATCTTTTATGTTACTTATATTTCTTGTAGCCTTCTTCAATTCACACTTATATACTTAATACATCTTGTTATTTTCACACTTGGATATGATACAATAAGTTACATATATATCAATCCAAATAATTACCTTTTAGAGTTAGTTCTAATACCAAATTTATCATAATTCACAAAGTCAAAACAACTATTGTATCTTGGGTTCAGAAGTCAACTTGGTGATGTTATGACTTAGCAAACACTATCAATGCTTGATAAACTCTGACACTTAGTTGAAGTTGAAGCTTGGTCCATACTAATCACTTCAAGTAGCACAAACTCAATTAGGACTATGTGACTTACTGAATACTGAGAAACTCAATAGATGTTGAATCACTTGGTTAACACTACTAGATGAATGATAAGCTTGGTAGCAATGAAACCAACTGAATAAGTGTTGAGTAACTAATAGACAAATTGACCTTAATGTCAACAATCTCACCCTTTGGCATTAGTGACAAAAATGCTTATCATACAAAAAAATTTGAATTCATTTATTTGATACAGTACTGGGGTATCTTTCTTCCATACTACAATTCACTATCTTCTATCTCTTTTTTTTCTTGCATTCTCTAGATATTCCTCTATACATTGTTGCCTCATTTGTTTTCTGATTTTTTTAGCCTTGGCTTTGTTTTCATCTTCAATTATACTTGTGTTCAAATTGTTCTTGGCAAGATGTCCAAGTTTTATACAAACAAAACATCTCTTTGTAGTGTCTCTTTTCCTCATTTGATTTTTCACATAGTTTTCTCCAATGTGCCCAAATTATAAGGAAAATTGTAATAAAGAATATAATTATTTACACATAACCCATAATAGATCTAAAATAAATATGCAATTAAAATCCACATACAAGAGAATAGACAACATACCCACAAAAAATGTGACACAAGATATGCCCTAGGAAACCCTCATGGAGGGAAAAACCTAGCCTCCAAAAGCATCTATCACCATGTATTATTCAGAAAAAACACCATTGCAATACAACCATGAAATCCTTCAAATCCATAACCACAACTAAGCAATCTAGGTGAACAAGCATGAATCCACACATCCCATGCTATGCTCCCAACCTTCATAAATGCTCCCTTGGATAATTTGTCAAGCCTTGTCCTGCTCAACTCTTTCCTTTTCCCCTTTTGTCTTCTCAAACCTAACAACTACTCTTGTAGCTACTTATATAGTAGCAAGTCCCACAAAACCACTAAGTGGTATTACATAAAACATGTGCTACCTAAACCATTGATGCCACATTTAATATTAAAAATTTATTTATTTTTCTTGATATTAAATAATTACATGAAATATTATCACAACATTATATTACAACTCATCAAGTATATCTCATGACAATCTTTACATGTTGCACATCCATCTAGGTGCAACATTATATAATAAAATAAAATAATACAATATAACAATATTATGCAATGTTTGCAACACCCATTATCTCAACAATCTCCCACTTGTATACATTGCATGGGGCCAATATGCAGCCACATAAATGAGCAAGGGAACAATCCATCCTAGAACATCTACCTTCATGGATCAAAGCACATGAACTACTCCATCCTAATACCCACAACAAGATCAAAGTATCCACCATCTCAAACACAAATGATCTCACCTCCTATTATGTCACTACCACCAAACATACATATAAGCCATCCAAAGAGAAAGCCACCCAACCTATCACATTAGAAGATCATAAAATCCTATACCAACTAAAATTACAAGTGCAAAAATTTGATCCAAAGGTAATCACATGTATCCGTAGTTGTTAAAATATGCATAGGTAAAATAACACTCACAGAAAATGCAAAATCCATCCAACTATCTATATCTACAAAGGTACACCAAGTGAATCTCACATCATCAAAATATCCAATCTATAACCTACAATCACAAGCCTCAAGAGCAATACCTATCACATATATACCAAGATGCTCCCACTACAAAAAGATAATGTCAAATCTATAACCAATCCACTCCCAACATCTCAAATAAGTTAGTCCATGTAGTATCAAGGACATCCACAACACATATACCAATAACCTACAAGAACATCTATCATAACCATTCTCCAATGCTCTCCCAAATTCTCCACTACCAATAGAGGAAAGAGATGAAGAAATAACCATTTCATCTCTCACATGACATACATGAGCACAAACTAGTGATCATAATCTCTAACCAATCTCAAATCCAATGTAAGCAAAACTGAACATCTAGGAAGATAACCTTTCCTTCTACATGCACCTCTAGATATAAACTGTGCAAGTATGATCTCCTCCATAAAACCCCAACCAAGAAGCCTTAACAACACCCAAGCTATAACATATAAATAATCATGGATGTAAGCCTCTCACAAGAAGATCAAAATTATAAACCATTTCTAATCCAAGGAATATGCCCAATATAAAACTATCTCTCAAACTCAACCAACATAACAACATATGCACATGGAAATAACCAATGAACCCTCTAGAACTAACTCATCTACCATAGCTCAAGATCCATATCCATGAAAGACAAGAATAAACATAATGTACCTGAGAGAAATAGTGGGCTATACCTCTCAAGTAGAAAATTGTCAAGTAGACCAAGAGTGGAGAATGATAATGCTCATCAAGATATCCAACTCTCAAACCAAGACTAAGCTAAGAATAATCTCTTCTCAAGTCCATATCAAGTGAATGCCCCTTGGAGTTCCTACTAAAACCATCAACCATCACAACAAATACTTCTCTAGTCTAAGAGAAATCAACATCACCACCATCTCTAAGTATCCATGAGAACCTATAACCAATCAATCCATGTTAACTCCAAATGCAACATAGTAATATCATGAACTATCTAGCTTATGATCAATGTACTCAATACCAAGAAACTAAACCAAGATCAATGTCAAAGTTCCAACCATGGCCTTGGGAATATAAACATGACAACATGATCTTACCATCTCAATGAAAGAGATAACACAATCCATGTGAATATACTATAACATGTCACAACTCTAAATGTGTATCAAGAGTATATAATGACATAAAAAATGAAACCATCCTAACACCAAGGATAACATGTCAAATGAAAGAATAAACCACACCTTTATGAAGAACCTATTAGTTCTTAAGATGTAACCATCTCCATACACCATGAAAAAAAACCATCTCCACATACCATGAAGAACCATCTCCACACACCATGAAGATAACCAAGAACCCAGTGAGTCCTCAAGATCTAACCATCTTCATACACCATGAAGATAACAAGTGCACCATGAAAATATCAAAGATGCTTCTACTACAACAAGATCTAAGACAAACCTCCAATATCTACAAACACTCAATAAATATATCAATGCCAACAACTCCCACTCAACTATGGTACGAAGTCCCATGGTATCATAACATCCATCTCCTACATGAAGATCCTTTAGGTCTAGACTCAGAAAACCAAAGTGTTAGTACCAAGTGAAACCATGATATCCAAACCTAAGAAGATACAAACCAAATGAAGAATCAATCCTGCACTATCACCTAATCATTGTTGCAAGCTCTCACTAAACTATGTATCTAAGCTATCCATGACATCATGATGAAAAACCATCCTCTAACTATGAGAATCAACCAAGGCATCAAACCATCAAAGAACTCAAAGTGCACATCATGAGCTCCTAAAAAAGAAACCAAATAAATATGATCCTCAACCAAGAAGATATACCACCATAACCAAATTAGGAATCTAAAATAATGAAAATCAAGGATGTACCTATATATCCAATCATATCATGCCAAAATCCATGGCACCATGATCACATCCATGAACTGAGCATTTGACTCTCAAAGTGTCCAACCTGTCAACATAAAATAGTCAACCATAATCCTCCATTATGACTGTACCTATTCACAACATCTCATCCCTTCTACATGAAGAAAAATTAGCAAATCGTGTGACTTAGGGCAAAGAAAACTCAAATTCAAGCCACCAATTTGAATATGTATCAATAATGAAAGATCATTGGGAAAAGATAACCCATAACCAAGCTATAAATACAACATGTAAGTATAGCGTGCTTACAACACTGCACAACTTGTGGACCTAACAAGTTATCATACATATCAAAACCAAATACTAATAACCATATCATCGTGAGACCAGTCTAAAATATGAACTAAGTATATAATGACATCAAATCCAAATCTCCAAACATAAAATGTCATAAACTCACAATGTTACCATAGTCAATATATATCATGAACTATTTAGATCAATATATCACCAAATAAATCATGCCAAACTTATACCAAATCTAAACCAATGTGTATATCTTTCCATTGACTACTTGATGTCTAAAATCTGACTCTGTATGCCCAAGTTATACCCTAATCTATGCTCAAAATGAATAACATTTGACTTTTAGACTCTTAACAAAATGTCAAAATCATAGAACCAAACCTACACCAAGTTGTTGTGCTCTAAATTAGCTTTCCAATGCCTATAAGAAGTCTAAAATTTGATATCTTAAGAGAAATTTATGGTCATTTTACTAAGCCAGTCTTTTTACCATTTTCACTATGTTTTTAAATTTTTGTGACAAAAATTTCAAGGGGATTAAATTTGATGGCCATCACGAGCTGAAACTAAAAATCTCTTTCATTTCCTTTGAATATGGCCAAACTACGACATATCATATATATCAAAATTTATGAAAACATCATCCTAGATCTAGTGATGAGGTCTATTTTTGTCTATCTTCAAAGTGTAAGACCAAGACCTACGATAAATAGACAATATATCATGTCCTTTGTTTTATCGTCTCATTTATGGCCATGGATTCAATCTAGAGTTACAATAATAAAATCATTGCTCGGATACCACTTGTAAGGAAGCTTGCAACAAAGAATATAATTATTTCCACATAACCCATAATAGATCTAAAATCTATATGCAAGAGAATAGACAACATACCCACACAAAATGTGACACAAGATATACCCTGGGAAACCCTCACTAAGGGAAACACCCAGCCTCCAAAAGCATCCATCACCAAATATTATTGAACAAAAAAACCATTGCAATACAACCATAGAAGCCTTCAAATCCATAGCCACAACTAAGAAATCTATGTGAACAAGCATGAATCCACACATCCCATGCCATACTTCCAACCTTCACAAATGCTCTCTTGGATAACCTATCAAGCCTTGTCCTACTTAACTCTTTCCTTTTTTCGTTCTATCTTCTCACACCCAACAACTGCCCTTGTGGCTACTTATATAGTAGCAAGTCCCACAAAACCACCAAGTGGTATTACATAAACCATGTGCTACCTAACCCACTGACCCCACATTTAATATTAAAAATTTAATTTCTTTCCCCAATATTAAATAATTACATGAAATATTATCACAATGTTACATTACAACTCATCAAGTATATCTCGTGGGAATCTTTACATGTTGCATGTCCATCTAGGTGCAACATTACATAATAATAATAAAAATACAATATAACAATATTATGCAATGTGTGCAACACCCATTATCTCAACACAAACTCACCATAGTAGTGACATCTACACCATGTGTTGTAATCCCATCTAAATATTTCTTTCACAATCTGTTCTATTAGGTTCCACTTCTTGGTCTTACACTTTGAAGATATGTGTCCTTGTTTATTGCAATTGTGACACTTTCCTTCAAACTTAAGTTTCTCTATGACCATGCTTATTACAATTGTAACACTTTCCATTGAATTTTGCTTTACCATTGCTCCACACTTATTTGATGTATGACCTATCTTACAACAATAATTGTAAGTGAGTCTTATTCTTTTGAGCTCCTTGCTAAGATGATTCACCTTCTTCTACATATCCTAATCCAAATTTTACTTTGTGTCTATATTCAGTTTTCTGATTCAATTGATTCATGATTTATTTTTAGCTTTCTGACTTCTTCTTGAAAATTGGAATTCTTCTCAAGTAGGTCTTTGATATATAGAGATTGCCTTCCATTTGTGTTGCAAGATCTTTCCTTCTTTGTAATGTTTGAGAGAGTTGTTCTTTTTCTTTCTTGAGTTGTCCAATAGATAATTCAAGATCCATATTTTCATTCTCAATAGCCTTTTCATTATATACCTCCATTTCCTTTGATCTTATCTCAAGTTGTTAAATTTCTTCTATGAAAAATAGTATTCCTGATACCAATTATTGGAAATATAAGGTAAGCTAGGTTATTAAGAGGAGAGGGGTGAATCAGGAACCAATAAACTCTTAACTTGCTTCTCCAATTAGTCCTTCATGTACTATTCTAATTTAATTGCATGCATGAAAAAATTAAAGAAATAAAACATTCATAACACTTTGAGACAAGATACAGTGACCCAAAAACCTTCTAATTATAAAGTAAACCTGTGGTGGGGATGATACCCACAAGCTTTGATGCTACAATATAAAGTTAACCTAGTAAGGCTTACAATTGATCACTTCTAGTGATTTGGCCTATTAGGAGCAATAAGGACTACTAGGTCCACCTTGTTAAAGGATTTACAAACATAAAGTGAAGTATGTATTCTATTAGGAGATTTAGAAAAAGATTATTAAGTCCACCCAATTAAAGGATTTAACTATTGCACCTGTTAGAATGAATCAATGGTTGATCTCTGATCTACAACTTTGATTTTCTAAATGAGATTCCTTAAATTACAATGATCACCTTACTATGATAGATAAATCTCTATTTTTCCTTGTGCTACCTATAGCCTTCCTAAATTCACACTCATATACTTCATATATCTTATTATTTTTACACTTGGATATGATACAATGAGTGTGTACATACATACATACATACATACATACATACATACATACATACATACATATATATATATATATATGTATGTATGTATGTATGAATCCAAATAATTACCTTCTGGAGTTGGCTATAATACCAAATTCATTATAATTCACAAAGTTAGCCCAACTATTGTAACTCAAGTTTAGAAGTCAACTTGGTGATGTTCTGAAACTCAGAAAACACTATCAACATTCAAAAAATCTGGAACTCAATTGAAATTGAAGCTTGGTCCATACTGATCACTTCAAGTAGTACAAAATCAATCAACACTATGTGACTCAATGAACATTGAGAAACTTGGTTGATGTTGAATCACTTGGTCACACTACTGGATGAATGATAAGCTCAGTAGCAATTGTAGAGCTCAATAGCAATGTAACCAACTAACTAAGTATTAAGTCACTAATAGACAAATTAACCTTAATGTCAACATGGATGATCCCTCAAATCTAATTCCTATGAACCTATCTACTATTAATATTCTTTTTTTTTATAGTAGCCCATAATAATATTCCTACCTTGGGGAGGCATGCTAAGTCACAACAAAGTTTTTGATGTATATCTATCTTGTCCCATCTTTGTGATGAGGTAATGATTTCATATCCTTTCTTTACATTGTATTTTTTGTCCTTTGATGCACCCCAAATTAGCTCATCTTTCCTATTATAATTAATTAATTTGCCTTTGGTCAAGAAAGTTTCAATATATCTTTTTTTCTTCTAATGATGGAGTAGTGTTTTCCACCAATTTTTATTCCCACTTTTTAAAATTTTCCTCTTGTCATGCTAGTTTATGGTCCCTTATGTGTGTCCTCCATTTCTTTGTGAGAGTTTTCTTGATATTTATTAGAAGACTATAGTTGTCCATGCAGGGAAGCCCTACCCAAGAGTCTTCCCAAAAAAGGGCCTCCTCACCTTTCCCTATGTCCCATGTTAGGTTCTTTCTAATAATGGGCCAAAATTGTATTATGAAATTCCAAATTGAGGAACATTTAGGTAGATTTCTAGTTCTAAAGATTGAGAGAGGATCTGATCTATTATGATACTTATTATAGAGAATTGGAGCCCATTTGCTTTCTTTTTCCCAATATATTCTCCACAGTTAATTTTCTCCTAATGCTTCATTTTTACAACTAAATATTTTATTCTTAGCCCTCCTATTTCTTTTGGTCTACAAATATTGTCCCATTTAATTAGTGCTAATTTTTACTTTCCTCTATTCCCTTCTGGAAGAAGTTCCTTAGTTTAGAATCCAATTTATTTATTACCCCTTTTAAAAAAGGGAGACATGATAATTGATATGTGGGAATAGTAGACAAAACCACTCTTATTATTTTTTCTCTTCCTACCTTGGATAACCACTTCCCTTTCCAATTCCTTATTTTTTCCCTATTTTCTCTATAATTGGATTCAAAATGTTTGTGTCCTTTTTACTTTTTCTCTTAATGAATTGATATATAATTACAAGGGAACATTCCTTTTTTAAAACCCATGATATTGCAAATATCTTCTTCCTTAGTTGTAGGTGTGTTTAAAAAGAAGATCTTATACTTTTCCACATTTACTTTTTGTCCTAAAGCTTCCATCTATTCATGAATAATATGTTTGTAGTTGGGGGCTTATTCTGCAAATCTTTTTGCAATAAGGATTGTGTCATCAAGAAATTGTTGATGTGTTACTTTAGGCATTTTTTTGCTAAGTTCTTTTTCCTTGTATTTTCCTTTCTCCTTGAGATTTTTTCATTTCTTGTGCAAAGGCTTCTCCCATTATGACTAATAAGAAATGGTACAATTGGCCTCCTTTCCTAATTACTCTAGAATTACTAAAAAAACCTTCTAGCATACCATTGATAAGTAAGGATATATTGATAGTGGATATGCACATAAATATAAAATTACCATATTGTTAGCTAAAACCAAAAGCTTCTAGAGTCTTGTATAGAAATCTCTAGTCAACCTTATCATAAGTGATTTGGACATGCTTCTCTATTCTTTGAGATGAGCCTATAGTTTCTTGTATAATGACTATTCCATCTAGGATAGATTTCCTTGGTACAAATCTTGTTTGTTCCTTTGAAATAAGTTTGGATAGAAAAATTTTGAGCCTATTAGGCATAAAGCTATACGTATAAAATATCCTAGTTTTTTGTGAGAAGCTTTTTTTTGGATAAGTGTTAAGAACATAAGGTTAATTTTGGTTAATAAAGAAAGGCTTCTATTTCTTTCCATAGATCATAACCTAATATTTCCCAACATTTCTAGAAAAAGAAATGTTGAAAGCCATCAACACTAGGGGCTTTATCTAGGTTTAGACTGAAGAGTTGTTTTTTTATTTCCTCAAGAATAAAGGGATTATTGAAATACTTGTTTTTCTCTTCTGTAATAATTTTAGGGATTGATTTAAGCATGGATTTTTGTGTTAATAACTTAGAGCTTTCAGGGTCATTGAGGACATTCTCATAATAGTCTACTAAGATCTTGGATATTCTAGATGGATCTTCCTCCTTGTTTTATTCCTTATTACTAACTAAGTTGTTGTGAAAATATTTACTATTTCAATCCCCTTCTTTCAGCCAATTTTCTCTTGATTTCTATTTCCAGAATATTTCTTCTTTTGCTAACATATTTTCTTATATTCTTAAAAAAAACTTCTTTAACATATTTGTCATTATCCAATCCTTTCCTTAGTATTTTTCCATTAATTTTTTTTAGATTTCTTCTTCATTTTCTATCTTCTCTTTGAATATGTTATTAAAATATTCTTTGTTCCACTTTAGTATGTTTTCTTTAATTATTTTTTGTTTAGACAAAAATAAAGCAATATGTTAATGAAACACACACACACATATAATAATGTGTGTGTGTGTGTGTAAAACATATGTTTATATAAAAGATAAATATAAGCCTATGTATTTTTATGTAGTAAATATGCAAAAAATATAGCTAAAGGCTACAAGAAGTAAACATCAAATAAGAAAAACACACAAAGGAAACACAAAAGAAGTAGACGAGGAACAAAAAATTAAAATGAAATGAAAAGAGTAGCTAAAGGAACAAAAAGATTCAAGAGAATACCCCCAAGCGAAAAAGAGGGTAGAGATGCCATGGCAATCTAACAAAGAGAAACCCAAAAGGAAAAGAATGAGACAAAAGACAAGATATGAAAATAAGCATGAATGGACAATAACAACAAACACAAAGTAAAAGGGACAAGAAAAGAATGACAAGGAAATAAAGAGAGGTGGAACAAGAAACATAGATAGGGGAAAAAAGAATAAAAGGACCAAAATAATCCAATTCAACAAATAAAAACTTCAAGGATGAAGGTGGTTGTCAAGCATGCATAAAAAATACTGCCATGAGAGCCTTAAGGACCACCCATCATATCTAATGAGGTTGATGGGATGGTAGTTGATAGCGATGGTTTCTTTGAGCTTCTACTTGAGGTAGTTGTCTTTGTTGGCCATTATTTGGACACTTTCCAAGTAAATGTGATAATTGATAGTGGAGGAATGCTCAACTAAAGCATATTTGTGGACCCTATAATGCATGATGTTAGAACTTTTCTCACAAAATTTGGTGCAAAAGGAGCATCATGTTTTGCCTATATAAGGAGTACCACATGAGAAAAGAATATTATAATCTCTAGAATCAAGGCAAGAGTCTTTGGAGTCCTTTAGTAGGCGGGCCTAATTACTTGACATAGATAGGGGTTTGAAGGTCAGACAGAGACCCTTTCTAGTTAGGATGTTGGTAATATTTTGGGATATGTCATCCACAAAAGGGAGAGAGAAATGAAATATTGGTAAGGCCCAAGAGGATTTAGGCTCATGGATAGAAAGAAAGAAAGATCTAGCTTGATTGATTTCCTTAGAAATTTTCTTATGCAAATACCCATTTAGGTAGAAGATCTTTCAAAGATGGGTCAAGTCCTAGTCTATGTTGTCAACATCACAAATTCTAAGGTCTATAAGAGTGAGGGTATTAAGAATACCCACTATTTGGATTAGGTGGTGGTGCATAGAAAGTGGATCTATAAGTCAATATAGGTGGCCTTGTAGTGGACACATTGACCTAAGGCATCATTATGTTTCTTGATGAGGGGAACATCAAGAAAAGATAATTGGATATCTAAATCTAACTCCATGGTGAAAGATATACAAGGGGATTAATTGTTTAAGTATGTGTGAAACTCTTCATGTTTTCTCTAGCCATGCAACCAAAAACCATTTGGTATCATCAATGTATATCATTTCCACTATATAGGTTTCAGGGGGAGAGAGTGGAGGGTCAACTCCTCAAAATGCTCCATTTAGAGGTTCGCTATGATATGGGAGAGGATCCCATCACCACCCCATCTACCTATTCATAGATGAAATATTGAAAGGAAAATAAGGTAGAACTCAAGATTAACTCAACCAAATTGGAAATCTCATTGCTCACCTTTCTCCTAACAATTTGAATGGAGTCTAGTGTGGGAACCTTGGTGAAGAAAAAGACCACATAAAAACTAACAAGGATATCATCATGCTTCACCTTAGCATCCTTAATGAATTGAACAAAATGGTTGGAATATTTTATAAAATAGTTTGAATTGACAATCAAGGGTGCGATACTCTTGGTAAGATACAAGGCTAAGGAATAAGTGGGTGATCCAATGGTGTGCATAATGGACATCAATGCAACTTCTCCTTTGTGGATTTTAGGAATCCCATAGATGTGGTGGGTTACTTTATTGGACAAAACCAATTTTTTATTGGTAGCATCATCAAATGAGGAGATGGTAATGAAATCTTTGATTCTCTTTAAGATCTCAGCACATAGGTTGTGGGAAAAGGAAAGGAGCCTATAGTTGTTGGCATTAGAAAGAAAGTCCAACATATTGGAGATGTATTTATGCCTATCATAACAATAGTAGCATTACTTTTATCATCTTTTTAAATTATGATGTCATTATTACTAATAAGGCTTTTAAAGGAAAGGATCTCCACTCATGGAATATTGTGCTTAGAAGGTCTGGCAAGGGTACTATCACAATCTAGTCTAATATCTTTCACAACATAATTTGGAAGAGGAAAAGAAGAATTCTTAGTCTCAACAAGAAAACTAACATGTAGGATTGAATGAGGGACATAAGAAAAATTAAGGTCCTATTTCAAAAAAAATGAATGAAAGAGGGTTAATGTTGGCATTGGACAAGTTGACCACCAACTTGCTATCTCAGTCACAAACCTCATAGAAAGGAGGAGACACATAAGGGGAACTGTTGACATCAACACATGGGGGGAGGTCAGGATGAGAAATAATAGGGTGAAATGAAGCTCAAGTATCATCCCCACTAGCCATGACAAAATGAAGGAGATAAAAAAATGTGGGAAGAAGATGTCAACCCACAATCAAAGGAGGACATTGTAGAGGAAGTAGCAAGAAAGTCAAGGGAGACCATAGTACCCACATAGTTTGTATGAGTAGGATTCTTTGCACAATTATCATTGAGAAGACCACCATATACCAAGTGAGTTTCTCAAGGAGGGATATGCAAAAGATAAAGAAAAGAGGAGTGAATGTTGAACTTGCAGTACACATCAAAAGATGAATTGCAAATGGAGAATGTACTTGCGCTAGCTGGTTGGGATCCATTGAGCTGAGAGGAATGTTAGAGGACCTATGAGAATGAGCAAGCTTTAGTACATGCTAATTGAGGGAGAGAATGATGTACAAATGACTGAGAAGAGAAAGAAAGGTAGACACAAGAAAGATCAAAACTTGTTAGAGAGAACTCTATTAGGGCCACCTTTGAACATCACATGTTAAGAAGACATTAAGCTTGAAAAAACAAGTCATTTTTGACTATTTAATACTTTTAACCTAAGAATTAAGCCTTAGTATGTGGTATTTAAGTCTCTCCCTACTAGAACTAGGAGAACACTATTCAATGATGACATCAACATTTTATTTCCAGTCCTATCATGGCTATTAGCACATACCAACATCTGGTCAGTGGATGATTGGCTAATTACTATTGGAGAGAGAAGTGACATATTATCCAAGGACTCATCTTTGTCCAAATGAGAACACCATGAATGTATAACCAATGGAGGTGAGTGAAGGTTGAACTTCTAAAGAGGGAACGTCTTGATGTTGTACAATGAGCTAGTTTTCTAGAAATAGAGCGAAGAGGTAGAAGATCTTTTCTAGTCAGTAGCATCATAATTTTTTTCTTTTTTCTTCTAATGAACTCATCTTGTTAGCTCATGACCTTGACATACAATGATTTTTCAACACAAGTCCAAAGATCTAGGCGAAGGAAAGAAGCAAGCTCCAAGTAAAGAGGGAATAATCTCTCATTGAGTTGGTCAATAGTCCTCCTTGCGGAATGAATGAGATAAATGGGGAAGAGACGTACATGTAGGAATATGTTGCTCCAAAGGTGATGGCTAACTCTGATAATTTGTAAGTCTTTTTTACTACTAGAAATTGCACCCAAAGAAGTTGCAAGGGGAAAGTTGATATGTTTTAGTTGTTAAAGTAATATTCAAAAAAATGTGATATTTTGGAAGGCTGGTTTACACAATTCAAAATAATTATAATACATTAAAAAATATTGTATTTGTAAATACAGTTAGAAAAGGGATAAGAAAAACAAGTAGGAAACCAAAGCCACTTTTTGAACAATTATTCTTGAAGTTGTATAATAAAATTTACTAAAATTTATCATAATAGTTTTAAGTTAGTAGAACTTCTATTATATCAATTTAGAATGGCCATATTAATGTTAGAGTCTATTGTATTTTATTTATTAAAGTATTATAATCAAATTATTTAATTGAGAATTTAGTATGTCTTAAATTGAATATGAATTTTAGTGATTTCAATAATAGGAATAAAAACAAGTAAAACCATATTATTTGACATCAATATTTTTTTAACATTAAAATAATGGATAGATAAATTTAATGTACTTATAAGTTTTTAAAATTAATTTAATATGTTTTAATAGCTTATTTAAAATATATATATTTATATGTTTTTTTTTTTTATTGATTTAACTATACATTCTTTGGAGCATTATAAATGAAAAATACTAAAACAATAAAAAAAATAGTTATGTTTCAATTAACTGAAATTGTAAATATGCTAAAATAATTAATAATTTTAATTTAGATTAGTAAACAAAGCTAAATAGTTAACACTTTGAAAATTTGGATCATGAATAAAGTTGAGTAATGTTGTTATAGTGTCATTAGACTATCTTATAAATTGAATGTTTAACATAATAATTTTGATCTAGTGCTTTTCATTTTATTTATATTAAAACTACATTTCAAAATATATATATATTTTAGATGATTTAAAAGTGAGCTATTTATTTTGTTAAGGTAATAGAATTTCATATTCATTATATAACAAAGTAGTTTTTGCATTCTTTCCATTTTGAAGAATTTCTCATAGTCTTATTCTTCTCTCTTAGTGTTATTGTATATTATTATTTTAAAAAGTGTGTTTATTTAAATCTTACAAAAATCTAAAATTAGTCTTTTTTGAGTCCTACCTTAAAATTATTATGTGATTATAATTATATTGTAATCATAAATAGATAGATTTTTTTGTGTGTTGGGTTAACCATGTGAACCTCAATTAGTGTTTACATAAGTTATAACAATAACCTATGAACCAATTTAAGTTAGTGAGTAAAGTCTTTTTTTAAATAAAAATGGCATCACCAGTATATTTCATTAACTACTTTGGCAAGGCTCCAGGAGGAAAGAAGTAGGAAGAAAACTCCCCTTCTTTGCCAATACAAAAATAAAAATTTATTTTACACGTATATGAGATGATACAAAGGACTACCAACCCAATCCTATACAACCAAGAGCATAAAAAATGATATATCCAACCTATATAACTAGAAAACCAATTTGTACAACCAAAAAATAAGATTCCCAACCCAAAGTCTAAATCAAAATGATAAGAATATCATCCCATTGTAAGCTTCAAAATCTCCAAAAAAACCACAACCCATTAGCTTTTGGGGTAGTTGGAAGATTGTGAGGAAAGTTGTCATGCCCCTGACAGTTCTACATCTATTACCTCGGACTCTGAGATTAGTTTAACTTACTGGATGGTTTGGTACTTGTTTTGAAACATTGATTTTGTAGAAAACTATTTTGTTTTCGACATCATTATGTTGTTTTTTTTATGCACTATGAGAATTCAGATGTTTCTAAGATCTGATTCTTAGAATAAATGTTGACAATTCGGATTCAGGAATCCTGCAGTAAAGAAATGGTTTTCAGATAAGGCAATTCAGTTTTTAAATTTTTCATTTTGGATAAGTTTCGATTTCTTAACTTATGGTCTTTTTCATGCTTCCAAACTTATGATTAATGTGGCATTAAAATTTTAACCGTACCAAGAATCTTTTATTTGCTAGTTTTCTATATATATATATATATGTATGTATATGTAATTGTTGGTATATTTGTGTGCTTGTGTTTATATTATACAAGTTATAATTGTATGTATATGTATATACATATTGATATGCTGAAATCTTAGTGTCAATTAGGATTAATATTAATATTAATACCTAATACTATGCTAAACTAAGTTAGTACCTAAGCTAACCTTATGCATATGACTAAGTTTAAACTTAAACTAAAACCTACCTAAGCTTTTCCAAGCGTGACCGCTAGCTTAACTAAAATTTAGCCTTGTTTTTGGACTTGGCTTATGGAGGCAATGTTATGGGAATTAATGGAGGGTAGGTTCATCGAACTACGAACTAGTACTGCATTTTACAAGTGTTGAAATACTGAGAGAATAAAGTTTTAGGGATAAGCTCACAGTTATGAGCATTAATTTGCATGTTTAGTATGTTGTTTTGGCTTAGGTTAGTTGGAATTTGAGTTCAGTCCGCCATTGATGAACTCCAGTTGCAGTATCATGGAAACTCTATTGAATGAGTTTCTCTGCATTTATTATGGGGATTTTGGTGACCATGAAGAAGATTTTAGATTCTCATTCCAGCTATATAAATCCTCATGATTTCGTATTCCTCATTCCTCTTTCATTCCATGGTTTTTGTTATTTTTGTGGTTGCATTTTTCAAATTCTATAATTGAGAGAGTGATGACGGGCCAACACCACCCATGCCAACTCACAACCAAGATCACAACAAGATGGAGACAAGAGAGATGAAAAAATGCTTCATAAAAATTCCATTAATACTTGAAATTCATTACAATATCCTCCAAATGAAAGGACTCCAAATTCTTACAATATAAGAGATATTTTCTCTCTAAGATCTTCTACAAGAAATTACATCCGAATAGCTTCTACTTGAAGAGCTTACACTTGAAGAGATTACAATTCAAGAACTTCTATTTCTCGAACTTGATTACAAATGATAATAAGCCTTGCTTAAATAGGCACTTCTAACCCAAGACATTACAAACACAACCAATGTGGGATAAAAGGTAAATACAACTACCTTTAAATAGGCACTTACCATCCAAGGCATGATTTATCCACAACATTCTAGAATTTCCACAACCTTCTACAATATCCACAACCTTCTAGAATTTCCACCTAAATACAACTAAGCACCACCATGTCGCCCAATTAGAAAATTACATTTCTTTTGTGGATCACAACAAATATTTAATGCATGATTTAAGGAACCTTCCTCAAACTTCTAAGATGCCACGTACACACCTCGATTAATGGAATAACAACTATTTTTATTATTTTTCTATTTATGCCACCTATGCACCTTGAAAATATAAATTCATCTTTTCTCCTTTTTTCCTATTTTTTATTATTTTCTTTCTATTTTCGTCACTTTCTCTCTCCTCCACAATTTTTTTTTTCTCTTTTTTTTTTAAAATTTTAATTTTCCCATGCAAGATGCTCCTGCATCAGACTCCCTAGGTAGATAAAAAAGTGTGTCCCCACACTTTGGTGTCAAAAGAAAGATATAAAACCATCTTCATCTTCACCACAAGCTTCCACCTCAACAGGGACAAGAAAACCAACATGCAAATCTTTCACATTTTTTTTGCTGATGCATGATGCTCCTGCATCAGACTCCCATGGTAGGAAAATTTTTGTGAATATGGATTCACAAAATGAAGTAGCCACTGTTGACATTTTTTTTTCTCTTCCTCCAACACATAGTTGGAACAAGTATCTGATGCCGATATATTTCTTTCTTTCTTCTTTTCTAGCACTTGGCTGGAACAAGTGTTTACTGCTGAAATCTCTCTTCTACAATGAACACTATCCAATTATAACTCTCATCCTCATCCAATCTTGTTGAATTAATCACACTTGTAGTAAACCTAGAAACACCATACCAATCTTCCTTTGCATACCACACATGAATAACAAGATCCTCATGCAAACCATTATCAATATCTTTCAAACTCATATCAAAGACAACATCCCATGATTCATAAGAATTTACCTCATTGACATAGTCATCTTTGCTTGCCCCTTTCATGTCGTCAACAATGCATGTAACTACTTCACTTGCTTGATCTCTAATGAAGGCACTATACTTTTCCTCCATTGCTGCAATCTTCAAATCATCTTGATCTATTTTAGATTCATAAATATTTCCATCTTCATGCTCTTCCTCTTCTCGTTCATCTTCTTCAACCTTAGATTCGCAAATAATTTCCTCTACATCCTCTTGCTCTTCCACTGGATCATCTCTCTTTTCCACATCCAAGGAATTATCAACATCTCTTTTCTGGTGATGTGCTCTTTGTTTCCGCAACTCAGCTTCTAATTCATTCACTTGCTTCTGCAAATCAACTAGCAATGATTGTTGATTTCTTGCTCTAAATTTCTCAAGTCAAGGAATCCTTAGAATCCATCCAATCACAAAAGTAATCTTCTTCTTTCTCTTCTCCATAATCAAGTCTATAGAAGACAAATCTTGTGCAACACAAGAACCTTGTGCAAACTACCTCACAGTTGGCGATCTGTCTACACAATCAAAAAATTCTTGAAAAACTTCTCCCAACTCAAGGTCCTGGTGCAAACTGCCTCACGTTTGGTGATCTATCCACACACTCAGGAACTCCCACTCTGATACCACTAATGACAAGCCAACACCACCCGTGCCAACTCACAACCAATATCACAACAAGATGGAGACAAGAGAGATGACAAAATGCTTCATAAAAATTCCATTAATACTTCAAATTCATTACAATATCCTCCAAATGAAAGGACTCCACATTCTTACAATATAAGAGATATTTTCTCTCTAAGATCTTCTACAAGAAATTACATCTGAAGAGCTTCTACTTGAAGAGCTTACACTTGAAGAGCTTACAATTCAAGAACTTCTATTTCTCGAACTTGATTACAAATGATAATAAGCCTTTCTTAAATAGGCACTTCTAACCCAAGACATTATAAACACAACCGAAGAGTTTCATTGGATCTTTGTGCCAAGGCTTAGAGAATTTGGAGGCTTGTGTTGCGAGTTTGAAGTTGAGGGCTCTCCAAGAAGGTTTTCCTTGAGTATCATTCCGCACTTGCACAGGCAGGGGGCTTTTCTTTAACTCTACCCTAATTCTTTTGTTTTGTTTCATTTATATATATGATGAATATTGAATACGCAATGGCTTTGTGGAAAATTTGACACCCAACTCTGTGAGTATGCCGAATTTGGTGTGTTCATCATCAAACTTAGTATAAACCCAGAATATGGGTGTGAATATATGATTACCCTATGTTTTGTGTTGCAATGAGTTTATAATGTTTATGTGGGTAATAGCGAAACTAAATACTGTGCTAAATAGATTAAGGAAAAAGGGTTTTATGTTTCTCACAAAACATATATGTGGGTTTCAGTCTATCAAAATAGTCACTTTCTTTATGGTATTGATTGCTTTATTTAAAAGAGCCATGTAGAACAGAGGATGATCTTTGAGTCGAATAGTGGGCATTAAATGAGTTACATTGTTATAATTTTGTTTAGTATTGGAATTATATAGCTTTTAGAAAACAAAACTGATATGCATGATGGTTATCGATTGTTTATACCATAGCTTAGTAAGATCCATGGTGGCTGTTAACTTACTTTTAGTCTTACAACATCAATTTCAAACATGAATACCTTGTAGGTTATTAAGGTTGTAGGAGATTTGGGAACTTTTAGACTCAACTATTTTATTGGCTATAGTTATTGTTTTTGATGGGAGATCTGTATTTCATTTTGGTACAAGAATATTTGAATATGATAACAGTTAGCATTAGATTTATTTTTCATCGACTTTTTGACAAATAGTTACTATTAAGAGTAGTAAAATTTTAGTTATTAGTAAGTTATTTGTTTCATTCAGTGAAAAAGATTTATATGTTATGAAGTAAAAAAAAAATATATATATTGTTTTTGTGTCTTTTCTTTTGGTTATGGTTAGGGTGTTACAAAAGTACTTCCATATCAAACAAAACTAGCAAGTCATGAGCATAGAGTAACTAAAATAGATCACTATGATCCCATTCCACTACCCACTAGCCAAGAGAACACCTCTAGTCATGACCCAATTGGCCATGCAATTAGCTTCCCTGTAGCAATGAGAAATTTTGAAGTCTTCAAATATGGAATGAAGTTTAGAAACTTCATGAAGGATGTATTTGGTTTCCCAATTGAAAATATTCTCAATGAATAAACCTAAAGTAATAAGCTAAGAATCTCCCACAACATGAATATTCTTAATGCCAAGATCCAAAGCCTCCTAGATACCAGATAACAAAGCCCTTGCTTCTACCACATTATTAGAACCCATGGGTAATCTGCTCTCTGCTACCCTAATGACACAATCATGACTATCTCTAGGGACCCATCCTACTCCATAGACCCCTAGATTTCCCTTGGAGGATCCATTAAATTTGAGTTTAACAAAGCCTATATCTGAGGGCTTCCATTTGACATCTCTTCTGATATCTTGCTTTGTCTTTTTACCTACCAAGACTCCCTTAAATGGAATATGGATTCTATGCCAAATGTTAAGTATTTTAGAATCTCGAGTTGTGAAGGTTGAAGATAAATACTTGGACCTAGAGACATATGAGTTGACCATTTCTAAGATAGAAGTTTGAATAACTTGGTGAACTATGCAACTTTCCTTCCTAAAGATCCTCTTGTTTCTCTCCCACCATAGACACCAAGAAATTGCAGCTAGAATGACCCTCCATATGCAAGAAAAAATAATCCTTATGAAGAAGTGGACATTGGAAGAGAAATAGATGAAGTTTATTATGAAGAGGACCTTGCCAACCTAGTTTTTGAAGAGCCCAACACCACACTTCATTGAAGAATTCATATTTAACTAACAAATGATCAGTATCCTCGATAACTTTTCCTCAAATGAGAAAAGAAAAACTATCAAAAATGCCTAGCCTCAACAATCTAGTACTTGATAAGATTATGTTGTGAAGAGCCAGCCACAAGAATGAGCCAGCCTTAGGTAGAACCAAGTTGTGCCAACAAAAATGAAACAAAATCCCATTATCTGAGATTGTATTCCTTGAAAGAGATAGTTAGCCTTGCTAATGAGTAAATTTAAGTAATTCAATAGTTGAAATAATCTCGTTATTTTTATGTTAGATTATTTGCATTGAGTTATTTGACCCAACAACAATTTTACCATGAAAATTAAGTTATAAAATCAAGAATAAAAAAAGATAGAAATATTATAATTATTAATTCAAATAAAAAATTATACTAATAAAAAATAATATCTCTACGTATTTTTTTGGTATTAAATATTAAAAGTTATAAATAAATAAATTATTTATTATTTAAACTATACTTATTTTATTTATATTTTCTAAAAAAATATTTTAACTCTTAATTGAAATAAAGATTATTGTTTAAGAGTGTGTGTGTGTGTGTGTGTGTTTGTGTGTGTGTGTTAGTGTTATAATCCTACTCTAATTAAAATTGATAATTTTTTTTAGGATACTAAATAATATATAATATTCTTAATAAAACAACTTGATTAAATAATAATTTAATAAATAGAAGTCACCTAAATTTTAAAAGTATGCGAACTATCATTTTGGTAACATTATTGAATGGAAAAATATATTCATGCATTTAATCAAATATTATTCAAATAATATATTTTTTATCAAATTGTAATTTTATATCTACAGTAAATAAAACTTTAGTAATTTATTATTGGAAATGTGATGACAAACAAGTGAGGATGGTGAATCAGGAACCACTTAAACTTTTCACACTTAGAATACTTATTCTATTACTTCATTAGATTATCTAGTCTACTTTAATGCGTGAACATAAAGCAATAAAGAAATCAACATCATTACACTTTGATACAATATTTGTAACCCAAAAACCCTCCAAGGAGAAGGTAAAACTAGGGTGGGGATGAAACCCACAATGTTGCACCACTATAGTAATAAAGTTTCCCTATTAGGGATTACAATTGATCACTTCTAGTGATCTACTTTGTTAGGATAGGACCATTTGGTCCACCTTGCAAAAGGATTTTACAATAAAATGAAGTATTTAATCTATTAAGAGATTCAACAAAGGACTATTAGGTCCACCTGGTTAGAGGATTTGACTAGTGCACTTGTTAGGATGAATATATAGCTTTATCTTTTCTTTGGAACTCTATTTGTTGATGTAGATCCTTTAATTAATATGATCACCTAACTATGATAGATAAGTCTCTTCTTTTCCCTTTAGTCTTCTTTGTAGCCCGCTTACTCAATCTACTCCATATTCACTTCTTGTATTCACATATTGATATTCCTCATATATTTTTTTATTACTTCCATCTTAGGAAAATGAATTTTCCTTCCTTATATATCCATTAAGTAATAACTCTATGCCATGTCAGTTCACACAAGAGATATCTTCACAATAACCAAGGTCTACCAAATGTTGATGCTTGAGAAATACTGAGCATTTTGGTGTTGTGATAATGCTTGAGCAACATAGTTAGCTTAGGTGATACTTTAGCTCTCATGTAGCACTAGATGCTCTAGTAACACTTTATCACTCAGGTAACATTGGAGCATACTGACTTGAACTACTAGCTCAGTTCATATTATGAACTTGGTAAGAACTGTAAACTTAGTTCACACTATGAACTTGGCTCACACTGGGAAATCTGATTGCTCATTTTATACTATGAGCTTGGTTAACTTAGTATATCCTTGCACTTCTTAGGCTACATTGAAACTTGTTGGCCGATGGAAAGCTCAGTTGTAGTATTAACCAACCTTCTTGGATAACTTAAGTGTTTTTTTACTAATTGACAATATGTCTTGGCATATAATCAACATTTATATTTTGACTTCAATAATTTATGCATTTATATTTTGACAAAGAAATATTGACAAATTCTAATGCTCTTCCTAGTAATATGTTAAAGTAATCTTTATTTAGTATTGCTAGTAATTTGGTAAAGTAAGTTTGATAGTAATAAGTGTTGCTAGTGATTGTTGCACATTGATATATGATTTTGAAGGTGACAATGTGCATGAGGGATTCTTATGAATATAAGAGGATGAAATTTGTAGGTTGCGATTCCTAGGATCATTGCCAGTGGATTTTTCTAGTATTCCCATATAAATGTAGATTCTTGCCCATGATCTTAAGAAATAATGGCAAGCTGCCAAACATATTCAAAGCACTTTTGACCAAATCCTTGAATCTAGAGACCATTTTTTATTTGTGGAAGGTATGCATAGTGAAGAGTGTTCTGGCATCATTCATACCAAGGGGTTTCATTTCCCATAGTAATTCTTTTTGAAAGTATGAGAATAGCCTTATCCCACGAGGTGACTATAGCACAACTTCTTGAGCCCACAATAAAATCCTTGAACAAGAACATCTATTGAAAATGGTAAAAGAGATGTCATCTCTACCAACAAAGGTACAATATAGTTCCATAATGGCCAAGATGTGTGACAAGTCATAAAACCACCTTTCCACTCCAAAATTAGGTAAACAACACTTTCATGCATAAGACAGGTATTGTGGGTATTGTATGTGAGCAACATCACAGGTAAAGCCTATCACCTAATTGCACATATTTGTAATAATATATATTACACACATATATATCATGTAGTATATGTATATGGTTTCACTATATATTATTCATAACCCCCATATTTTTTCTTTTTATGATGCTTGATGTGCTTGGTATTACAAATATCAAGACAATAATGTGTGTGTATTATTAATACACTAGTGCATTTTGACTCATCTTGTTCACATTTTTGACCAATTTCTTTGTCACTATTTTTTTGTCAAAATTTTCACCAAGTCTTTTATTTATGAAAAGTTCAACCAAGTATTTGGTCAAAAATAGCTTTTATTGTTATGAAGACCATTGGTCAAAATTTCCACCAAATGATTCATGGAAAGTTCAACCAATGCTGGCCCTTGATCAACCAGCATGCAAAACCCATGACCAAGGCATTGGTCAAGATTTCCACAAAATATTGGTCAAAAGTTTGACCAATATTAGCCCTTAATTGACTAGCATGCCAAACCCACGATCAATTCATTGGTCATAATTTCAACAAATCTTTGGTGGAAATTTTGAACAGCATGATTTTATCAAAAAAAAATTACTCAAAGATAAATATCCAAAGTAATCATTAACAATAGCCTAGTTAGTGATTAGTTTGGATATTCATCTTCAAGTCTTTGGTGGGTCTACCACCACCTTAAGATGATATTTTATAGACCTATATTGATGGCACTATAAGTGGCTACAAATGGATGAGGTTCTCCAATATTGTCTACATATAAAAGTCCAAATGTGATTGTATCTTGATCATTTCCCTCTCATACCCTTGCAAATCAATCCACTTCAACTAGGGGATATAATCCCCAATATTAACACACCCATGATATGCCAAAGACTCCTCAATTACCTTGGAAATAATCTCCTTTGAGACCACCAAATCCTCTCCAAAATATTTCTCATTAATAATCATAGGTATGAGTTTCTTGAAGTTCAAGAAGGAGAAGAACCTCTTCATGTTAACACTATTCTGTAGCTGAGCCTAAAGGAAGATGGTTCTTGTTATTAGAACTTGCAAGGGTTTTCAATAGAAAAAGATCAACATAAATTGTAGAAACTCCTACCATGATAAGAGGTCATGTCATTGTTAGCTCCATCTCAAACCTCTAATCTTCTTTGTGAATGCTATTGAAAGTACATTGGGTTACAACAATTATATAATCACACCAATAAAAATTGTGCCTTGGGAATTTTGAGACATCTAAGCATCTTTAGTATTGGAAGATAATTAAACAAATTTGATATTTTGAATTTAACTTATCTATCATCCTCTATATCTCCAGCAATCAGGATTCTCACATTGTACAACTTAGTTTACACAATATACTATAAAATGATATTAATGCTCATAATAAGTGAAAAGTTTCAAGCCAAGTCACAATTAGAGATAATTTCATAAACATTTCTTCTTGCAATGACCTAGTCCATAATCAAGTCTATCGAATTATCTTTATAAAAGTATCATATAGACTGAAAAAGAAGTCCAACTGTCATATTCCATTGGTTTTATGGAATATGAAAACTTTTTCTAATAACCAAGTAAATGTAGCTATCTCAAATTAAGATACTATAAATGATTCCTAACTTAAGGTGGCTCTTTAGCAATGCTACAACCATACATCAAAAACAAGTTATGCAGAAAAAAGTATTTTTTCAAATGATTTTTTTTTAAAAAGAACAAAAAAAGACAACCCATTATTCCACATACCTTTTCTCAATAACTTCCAATCACTCCTCCATTTGGCTCCCAGCTATTATCTCCCCAACCTATGAAGTAGTGCACATATCATCGGGTTTAGCTCAATTCTAGAGAATTACATCATGGTTAATGAGCATTTTATTTCTTATATCTATGCTCACTATCTAAACATATTAGGAGATGAGGAACCTACCTTTGGTACAAGTACATCCATGACAGTAATAGTCTTGTGATCCTCATTAAGTCAAATCTAAAATGCCTTGATCATTTTTAGATAGTTGTACACAATAACTAGCTTTTTAAATATTACCTTAGTTAAATATCTACATTAATTAGGTACTAAAAATATCATACATTTTCCCAAAAGATAGATCTAACACTCTCATGAAAGTGGATAGTGCATGTATAATCATATTTTTTGTCAATGATTCTAGCATATTCTAGAAAAACATATGGGAATCTTATGCTTTGCATACCTTTCATGCTCTAATGCTAAATTAATGCCCCATTCTACCTTGTTATCAAATTTCTTATCTATGACTTGCTTATTTGCACAAAATTCTCAAGTCCTCATTGTCATTAAAGTTTGATAAGTCAAGAAATGTAAATGATAATATATGTCTATAACTACATGTAAGATATGTATAACCTTCTCTAATAGTTGAACAATCTCTGTGTAGGTAATACATTCAAATGGAGTTGAAACTAATTTGTGAAGATGATCTATGGTAGTCTGGTTGATTCTTTGGTTTATGAGTTTCATATCATCACAGAAATTATCAAGCAACCACTAACAAAGGAATTTCACATAATCTTCTATATAGTTCATGTCAACCTACAAATGACATTACAAAACATTCTACAATCAAACCAACTATACAATATTTGTATGATTTTATCAATCTTCATCATCCCAATATCATTTAAGATCTGCATGAGTTATTTAAATCAAATTAAAAGATCTCAAATCTTTCATAGTTTTTTTTTCATAGGGCATCAAATGTGAGAATCCAATTTACTATAAATCACATCATATATTATACAAAAATGAGTATAATAAACCATTGACATGCTCCCCCATCCATGCATCTATACATAAAATTAATGGAAAAGAATACTATTGGCATAGACATACTAAATACATATATCTATTTAATCCAAACATATATAATCTGAAAAACTTATTATACGCTCACCAGTAATTAAAGATCCATGAGTAAAAAATCCATGAGTATAAACAAGTTTTGTAGAGAAAAGAAGTTATTTTCAAATGATTTATTTTATAAAGACTAAGAAAAGACAACCCATTGTACTGCATACCTTTTCTAAATAACTTCCAATCGCTACTCCCTTTGGCTCATACCTATTAGCTCCCCAACCTGTGAAGTAGTGCACATATCATCAGGTTTAGCTCAATCCCAAAGAATTACATCATGGTTGATGTGCATTTTATTTCTTACATCGACTTTCACTTCCTAAACATATTAGGAGATGAGGAACCTACCTTTGGTACTCGTACATCTATGATAGAAATAATCTTGTCATTCTCATTGAGTCACATGTAAAATGCCAGTGATCATATTTGGATAGTTGTACACAATAAATGGCTTTCTAAATATCATCTCAATTAAGTATTTGCATCAATTGAGTACTAAAAATATCATACATTTTCCTAAAATTTGAATCCAACACTCTCATGAAAGTGGATAGTGCATGTATAATCATATTTTTTGTTAATGATTCTAGCATATTTCAACAAAACATATCAAAATTTTATGCTTTGCATACCTTTCATGCTTTGATGCTAAATCAATGCCCCATTCTACTTTAAAGGCTTTGGAAATCAACAATAAGGGTTTTGTGATCACTAAAGGAGATGGTGATGAAATGATATATTATTAAGTATTTATTGATGTATTATGTGCTAATAAAGTAAGTATGATCTCTGGTCACACTTGGTGTAATTGAGATATAATGATGAATGATGAGCTACAAAATATTGACATATGTTACAGTGATTCTTTTTGCCAAAATAAAAAATAGAGATTTACAATCACCATACCTAATTGAGAAAAATTATATTGGGGATCGCATTTGAGGGGTTTGCATCGTAGCAATGAGAGATTATGTTATTTTTTTTATTATAGTGATGGGCATAGAGTTGAAGATAGTTCACTATTAAAGGAATTTGATTATGGGGATCAAGAGACTTATATGCTCATATCACTAATGGCTATAATAATAAATGTTTGAATATATTATATTAGGCATGGAAATGAGTGTAGGAGATGACCTCTAACAACTATTTCATCTACTATAATGATAAAAAATGGCTTTATGTTTTGATTCGTGTGGAAATTAAATGCATGGATGTATGCTATTTTGTAATAAAAGGGTAATTATTACAGTGTTATGGTCACAAATTCTCATAACCAAGCCAGTAAAGTTAACATTTTTGTTTAGTCTTTATAGAAGATTTGTATTCAAAAAAGTATTAGGAACAAACATGAAGAACTATGGTTCTACTCAAAAAAGGAAAGTACAAAAGGTTAAGAAGGTGAAGGCTAACAAAACATAGAAAGAAGATGATGAGGTGCTGCCATGAAAATTGGATGAGGATCTCAGTAAACAAATGGAATTTATAGGCCCCAAATCCAAAAGAGGCAAATTTTCTTCTCCAAACAAGGTGGAAGACAAGTATAGTAAGGTTTGAGATGTCTAGACTTAGAATAGAGGCTATGAATTGTTTCTATATCATTATGTAAGAAAAATCCATAAGGGACCCCTATGTCATCCTTGGGAGATGAATTTGAGAAAACTGATAGTGGCGAATGTATTCTTGAATGTGGAGTTACTTAAGATCATTATGAGAAAATATAATGATGAAGAAAAATTCATATACAACAAAGATGGGGAAAAATTCATGGAAGCATCTATTGAATCCTTGAATGAATCATTTGCACTCACTGATGGCCTAAAAAAGAAATTGTCTTTACTAGATTGAAAACTGAATATGAATGGTTAGATATCTCATACATGTAGTGGAATTTGATGTTGCATAAGATAGAAAATGATCCATTGACATCAATAGAATAGATGGGCCTCCTTTCAATGTCAAATTGTTTAAGAGATACTTAGATATGACATATCAATCATACGAGCAAGTAGGGGGAATAAAAGCACCTGATTTGATGAAGGTTGGAATTATGATGTTAGCATCAGATGTGCAGATGCTAGAACCAAGACCCTTTTATTACATAGAGTATGTTGTTGACAATATTCATACTACTTTTGTTCATTTTTATGATGTAGAATACTCTACCTTTAATCACTATTCATTATTTATGCATATGGTTTTGTTTTTGGACAAATGAAAGGATTATGGAGTAAGGGTTCAAAATTGAATTTACGAGAGTCCAATGGGGATATGAAACTAGTTCAAATGTGGACATCGGTATGGGATTATAGTTTCAATACTTCTTGTTATCTAACATTTGAATATCACTTTGTGCAACCTTTGTATACATTGTCCAGAGATCACTATTTCCCTTTAATTAGCCTTACATCAAAAGATTCTTAAGACCTAAGGACAATGGGCTAGGTGAGAAGATTAAGCATAATTGGGGAGACTAGTATGCTTATAACTATTTCACTTTTGTAAGAGTGTTTTAATTTGAAGGGAGACCATACAAATTTCCTACATCAAAGCCTCATCATATTCCTTACTTGGAAATTGTTAGGTAGATGTCAAAGTCTAGCAAGAAACATTTTGGAGATAAGTAGAGAAAGTAGTCTTTCCTTCCTTTGACCTTATCATTTGGAGATTTTCCTATTTTTTCAACCAATTCATATGATAAGATAGAAGAAAACCTACAAAATGAGTATCATATGTATAATATGGATTTCTAGAGTCACCATGATCCAAAAGGATACATTCATGTATGTAGAAAATTGTAAAATTTGGGTGATTACATTCACCATGGATATGAATGTTTAAAAAAAATAGAATTGATTGAAGTACAACAAAAGATCAGGGAACAAGAAAGGGAAATGGAATAATAGAGGTAGAAAGCCAAGGAGCAATTCAAAGAATAAATTCAAAGAGTTCTAGATTACCCTATTCAAGTTTCCAAAACTATAGAAAGGTTAATACTTTAGCCTATGGAACATGATGTGTGAATCATAGAGAGGATAGATGTTGAGAAGGATGAGAGACTTTTAGAGTTTAGAAAATTTGTGAGATGATGCTTTCAGAAAATCCAAAGCATTTATAGTTGTACTATATAAACATAGAGGTAAATTGTTGAGGTAGAGTATCCCTAATATCTCTCTTGAGAATGAGTAGGAATTAACATCAAATTTGAAAGAAGATATTAAGAGAGAGGTTGAATACTTGACTCACAAGAGGGAGACAATTGTTGAATGAAGCAAGGGTAATGGTTCTACCTAGTTGGGACTTAAGTGCATCATATATTTTTGAAAGTTTGATCAAGCCAGGAAAACAAGATATGAAATTGGATCTGCAAGGAGTTAAAGATATTATTATTGGATTGTGATTTGTTGAGGATGAAAAAATAATGTTGCTTTGGGCTTTATATCCACTACATAAGAGGCCACAAATCATCAATGTTGATCATGCATTTGGTCATTTAATGACATTAAAATTTGGTTTCATGAACCCAAACAAAGTTATAGGCATGCAAGTAGAACTTCATTATTTAATCAAGTGTTAAGTAGGTTAGTTTTGAAAGTGATAATTAGAAATCTATGTACAAAGATTTGTTTAAAAGAAGACAACTTCATAAGTAACCAAGGATACAATCATTTGATGATTCCCTAAAGTATGAATTGAAGAGGTTGTAAAAGGAAAATGCTAAATTGAAAGATATCTCAATGATTGAAAGGGAGGTTTCTAATGCCATGATTATAAATCATTTCAAGAAATTGTTGGTTCAATTAGGTCAAGTCTAGGATACTTATAATGTGTATAAACCTCTATCCCTAATACATAATGAGATATATAGGAAATTGGTTAAAGAAAGAGATACCCTTGAAGATGATGAAGATATAAAGGAGGCTAAGAAACTTATTAGAGATCATACTGTTTATTCTAAAGTATCCAAGGTTTCTTTTAGATTGATGGAGGAATTAGTGATAGAGCATGGAGTTGTATCTTGGCAGGAAGAAAATAGTGACAACATTAGCTCAGATAGATGGATGGATACATGCCATGTGATGCAAAGAGAATACCTAGAAGCAACATGGAATGATGATCTAGAAATGACAAAGGATAGCATGTAGATAAAGCATCTATTTGAGATTGAAGTCAAAGCCCGAGAGATTATCAATGATGCAAATCTAGCAGAGGATGACAAGTATGCCAAATGCATCAGGTTATGCAATGATTTTATCAAGTCATCATCATTGGAATCAATGACATAAAGAATTTTGTTTTATAATTATGCTTAAAAGTGCATTCAACTTGATGTTAAGATGTCAATTAGTTATAAATTTTGTAAACAATGGGACATGCCCTTTCACAATGTAACCAATTTGATGCCTATAATTATAAAGGTTAGATTTAGTGTGAGGCCTCACCCCAACCCATCGTAGCATAGTGATACATTACTCTTATTTTTGTTATCCGCGACTCGAGATGTCGAGACATTATCTGATGCTTAGAACATATTTTATTATTACATGTTGTGTGATGTTATTTCCAGATATATTTGATGATTGTCATTTAATGTTCATGTATATGTATGTTGATGAAATCAGTAGATGTAGGATTGAGATTTGATTTAAGATATTTCAAATGGTTAAGAATTATGAAGGGAGAAGAAACTTTATTGATGTATGTTTTAAATTATTAAAATTTCTGATACATATACGTTTATATACATGTGATTTTACGGGACTACTGATGTGTGCAATGAGTGTGCAGATATTTAGCTGAGAAACCCTACGGAGGAACAAAACTGATCTCCATGTGTTAAAATTTGGAAACCCTATTGTTCGTAATTATGTTCTTTCAGTGTCGCTTGACACTCGTAAAATGTTTATGTGCTTAATTTGCTAGTTACAGTTGTTAGATGGAACTATTTTATTCCTAGATTTTATTTCGTCTCTAAACCTCTTTCCTAAGGCTTTTAACATATTTTTATTCTAACCAAAGGGTATGGGTAGGGGTTAGGGGTCTTTTCCAACCCCTAAGCCCCTAGCTTTGACTTTTGAGGGAACTCAAAAAGTCCCTTTTTGCCTTTGTGCGAAAATTGCAAGTGGTTGTCATGAGTTGTCTTACCCCACCTCCTTTTAGGGTTTAACCATAGTGTAGGTTGAGTTGGGAGTTCTAGGGTGGCTAGTGGGTGAAAATAGTTATTGCTCCTTTTGGGTGGTTGAGTTGGAGGCTTATTTAGAGGCCTTCCTTGGACTAGTTGGGGGGTTGCCCAATCTCTACAATTAGAGAAGATTTCTTGAAGCTTGAAGGAAGGAGGGATACTCTACTCAAACTGGTTCAATGCCATTACCTCTTTGTGAAGGTAGGAAACTCCCATCTCCCTTATTCATTTTTTATGTTTTGTTTCATGTCCTTGTTACTTTGTTGTTGTTTCACTGTTTTATGGTTGTGGGTATGTTGGGAAGATTTGTAAACCATGTTATTTTGGTTGTTTTCCTTTCTTGTTATGTTTCAAATTTTGAGTTTTCCTTGCATGGGTGTTTTGGTATTACTCACCCTAGGAGAGGGTAGAAGTGACCAATTTTGGGAGAGGTCTATTTAGTTGGACTCCAACCTGTGTAGAGTCTCTTCTCAAAATGAGAAGAGGGATAAAGGGTAGGGTGTTATGGGCCCCTACCCGTCAGCACAAACTTGGTATGAGTATGGCAAGTTCAATGGAAGAATGGAAGTTCTTGGTTATTGGACAAAATTGGGCATCTGAATTTGGTGTTGTGCTTGACTTCTCCAGTTGGAAGAATCCACCTCTCCCTAGTCTTGATTCATTGTGAATCCTATTGTGTAAACCATGTATGATTATGCATGCTTGATGTTCCTTTGGTTCTGCTTGGTTGTCACCCCATTAGTTATTGGTTTCCTCCATGTCTCTTGAAATGAGGTTTAGAAAACATTCCAAAATTCTTAATTATGATCATGAAGAAAATTGGATAAAATTGTTGTAATTGGGATTGAGATCCTATTGAAAATTGTATTTTTAAATCTTATTGTAAATGGCAACGAAGTTGGGTTTTCTTCCTGATTCTTTCCCGGTTGAGCCTTTGAATCTGGTTTACCAATAAAATTGGTGTTGAGCATATTTGGTTATCATGTGATTTAAATTGTGTATTAAATTTAATATGGTTGCACATTTAAAATAAATAATTAAGAACAACGGATAATGTTATGAATTATGATATTTCAAGTTTTTAAATTGCTATAGAAGAACAATTTGATTGAATGGATTCCAAGTTGATGTATAAGTATTAGATGTATCAGGATTCCTACATGGAGAATTCAAATTATCTCTTCCTTGTTAAATTTCCTTTTGAACGAATCAATTGGACTAAGAGATTATGTATCTCCTTAAATGTTAAATATAAATCTGTTAGTTCTCTTTAACCTTGCTATGGATTGTTTTCGGCTGCATTAAGTTTTATGTTGATTGTTATATGAATTATCACCCTAAACTTAACTTATTCCAATGAATAACTCACATTATCAATTGTAATATCTTATCATGAGGAACTTAGACTACTGGAGTAGGAAACCAAATAGGAAGAAACCAATGATGTTAAATTTGGCAAATTTTCCAAGCTTTCATATATGATGGAACAAAGACTATGATCATGCATGCAGTTTCATTTTTCTTTTATGATTGTTAGATCCTCATGATAAAGCATTGCGTTATTGAATGGAACGAATAATTCAACTCTTGATAGATTCTAGATGTACCAAGTCATTATAGATTTGTCTATAAAGGAAATTAGTAATGTATTTAACCCTTGAATCAATCCATTTTAGAAGTGATAGAAATTGCATTGAATCCTATCTTAATCATCGAATAGATTTAAAGAAGTGCTATTAATTTGCAAGGCATAAGAAACGTTAAGAATTAATACTTGGGATAGCATTAGCAATATGTTAACCTTTCAAATTCTGATAAAAAAAAAAAAAGAGATTAAATGTACTTCTCACACCATCCTTAAAAGAGATAAAAATAAAAATAAAAATTTCAAAACATCCACCTACAGGATGCTGGAAAATGTATGGAGGAATACCTTATTCTATTGTTAAACAGAGAATATACCATCCTGATTCTCTCATTCAAATTTAATCAATAATCAATAAAGAAATTAGGACCAACTAAATTAACTTATTATGGTTCTTAAATATAACCTAATATCTTTTGTTTCACCCATAAAACTTTATCCCATTAATGCCTTATCTTCCTCCTCTTGTTGGGCGTCAAACTTCAAGGCAGGGACTTGATGGGTTTTATTTTAAAAAAAACAAAAAAAATCGATGGGTCAATGCCTTGTTGTGGGGTGACGTCACCCACCACCATTTCCTTCTGCATGGGTGCATACGTCCCAAGTGGGATGGGATGGCAGCATTTAACCTTGCCTCAATTTATAAATTTTTTTGTTGCCTCCCTCATGTCTTTTTCTCCAATCACAATGGAGGGGAGGTCTCTGTTGGCTGGCCTGCTGACCCACGTACTTGGGCCAGGTCATCCTAGGGCTGCGAATTCGTAGGCCCTCGTTCCCCGCGAACTGCCTTGGGCGGTGTGGAGGACGCATGGGGGTCCGTGAAGGGGGGGGGGGGGGGGGGGCTAGGTTAGTGGGGAGTTAGGGGAGTAGGAGCTAGCTTAGGCTAGCTTAGGTTAGCATAGGATGTTAGTAATAGGGCTTAGGGGGAAGTAGAGTTAGTGTAGGTGTAGTTAGGTTGTTTTGTTTTGTAAATGGTATTAATTCATAAGTTTTTTTTAGTTAGCAGGTATTAGATTAGCTAGTTTAGTATTTAGTTAATTTTAGTTATTTAATAAATGTTAATTAGATTTTATATTAATTTAAGTCTATTAAAATTGTTTTTTTAGTTGATAATTTTTAGAATGTAATTAGTTAATTAGTTTAAATTTTTAAGTTATTTTATTTTAGCATGTTAGTTTAGTTAGTTTCTTTTTATATATTGTTATTTATTAATAATTTTAAATTGTTATTTTTATAATGATATTCTAATTTGTTAAAGTGTACTTAGTTTAATTTAATAAAGTTTTAAGTTAGTATTACGTTGAAATTAATTTAAAATCTTTTAATTATTAAGTTAGTTGATAACTATGTTGTTTAATTGTGAGTTGGTTTTAGGTTATCTGTTTTAATATATTTAGTATAAATTTTTAAACATTTAAGGTTTTAGCAAACTCATTATGAAACTATTATCTTGTTCCATTACATTAGCATATGTTAAGCAAATAGAAAATGTTGGATTGTTTCCTTTATCATTTAGCCAAAAGTTAAGTGTAGCTTACATTGTTAATATCTTTTGATATGTTTAATTCTTAAATAGCATAACTTAAGATCGATATCAATCTAATAACAAAAGTTTCAAAATCTTAATGATGTAATCGCCCTCATGTTTATAACCTTAAGACGTAAAGTAAAGAACCTGTACTAAAACTATTATCAATCATTTCAAACCTAGGGCATGTTTAATTATTAATTCAAAAAAAAATTGTGTGTGTGTTTTTGCCTTCAAGTTTTGGGCATGACATTTAGAATAGGATATCATAGGACAAATTTTTTTACATTATATATTAGAGGAAGTCAATTCTTTTTGTTCACTCTAGATTTGGTCAACTATATGCACCACTAACATATATAAAAATGTGGTGAAGCATTTCAAATTTAATATAAAGGCTTATATGCTCGTTTGGTCATACTTGAAAATTATTTCATGGAAAATTTATGAGGACATGAGACATGACTATTTCCTAGGGTTTGTTAATGAAATAGAAATATATTTTTCTAAAACTCTAAGTACTCTTTAACATAGTTCACTTGATTTCCACTAGGTATTTCAAATTGTTTTAGCTAGGTGAAAATTAGGCCAATGAATACAACCCTACTTTTCTCAATGGATATTTTCTTCTAATAGTTTTTTTAATAGGGAGATATGGATGCTTACCTAAGGGATATAAAAAGGATAGAGAAATCTTCTTTAGAGAAAAAATCAAAATTATTACAAAGAAAGAATAAAACTACTATATTTGTACTTATTTTATGTGGATCTTGTATTTGCACCAACTATAAATAATTAGAACCTTAATCAAAACAATTAAACAAAGTTAAATTCATTTTGATCTACTCACTATTATTGTCATTTGATTACTGTCAACAACCACATATTGCATGTAAAACTATTGTTTTAGTGTCATCCCTAAATCAAACTGCAAGACCCAAAGTGAGGTAAGTGATAAAGGCATGCTAGTGTGAGCTTCACTGTGTTTTGAGAATATTTTAATATTCTCTACTTAACAAGGTCAACCACGTGAAGGTGGAAGCTCATCTGGCCTTACCCCCTTCCCCTAACATCAATCCAAATTTTCCATTATTATCTAATTACATACTTCATTCATAGATAATTACATAAAAAAAATTTCTTTCATTATCTAACAAAGTTTATCAAACAAGGTTTATCAAAGAGCATTTTTAAAAAATTATTTCTTCTTTTTGTTTATCTTAGCTTTCTTAAGGTAAAGGATGATAGGAGCATCAATATTTTCCTTATTCTCCTCCTCTTGTGGCACATTTATTGTCAAACTATGATTCCTCCTCCTATTTTGAGGAGTAAGAGGTTGATGCACTAAAGGGGGGCTCTATTGCAATAACAAGTAAATGGGTTAAATTGGCATACATTTTTTCTTTTTTTAATAGTTACAAGTATTTAATTAACTAGTAGAACATAACATGCATTTTTCTTATCTGAAAATGGCACATCATGTACAATGACATTTTGACTTGCCTCCACCTTAACATGCTGAACACTTGGAACATGCTCTGCTCCTTCAACATGACGTTCAACATGCTCTAAAATATTCAAAAAAAGGTTATATGTCAAATTGAAATTGAAGATGTTACATTATATTTATAATTATGTAATTAATTTCCAACAAAAAATCAATACCTCCACCACTACGATGCACATCATGGCCTTTATCATGCATAGGTTCTATGATAGCATTTGAAGGCTATAGTCAAATGTTATCCAATCAATTTTGTTATAAACAATAGTCCACCAAGATAATTGAGAGGGAGGGTTGAATCATTTATCCAATAATTAAAATATTTAGCAACCTTAAACATTCTTATCCATTCAACCAAAGTAAATAGAAACCATAACAAGATGCACATAGATAATTACAAAAGATATTTTAACTAGGGAAACCCTTGATTAGAGGGAAAATTCCAGTGAGAATGATGCTCACAAGATGATATACTAATATATATATTCCTTGTTAGAGGGTGGACCCTATTAGAATTCTATTACAATATTTAGTACATATGAGTTCCTATTACGAGACTTTGAATCCTTGTTAGAATATTCCAACCCTATTAGGAGTTGTAGAAGACAGAAGGACCCACTGTCCAAACAAATTATGGGGCAAGAACACTAAAATCACTATCCAACTGATCTCTTAACTAGTCCATGTAGAATAATTTTGTGTACTATACTTTAACTTCTTTCCTCTATCTTGTCAACTAGACCAATCACTATCAGAACTTGTAGACTAGGTCATGAACCATAGACCTAAGTATCAAACTTTGGATCACATAATAAAACCTTAGCAATGAAGTTTCCTTCACCTCTACTTTTCTCTACTTATCTTCACATTCTGCTCTTTTTGCTACTTTTAATCATTCACATTCATCCATACATGATAAAGGAAAATGTCCTTCTTTTATACCAAATCCATACAACAATTCCTTGAGTCAGTTGTTACACCTTCTAAATTAATTATTATAAGACCACATTCAGAACATGTTACACTTAGCAATAACATTAATCTTTTGCCTTGAATAAATTTCCATACATGTAACATTATGAAGAATGAGCTTATCGATGTAATCACCAACATGTATTCTTTACATCTTTAACTTTGGCTCTAGTAAAAGATATAACAAGTTTACCAGAACATACCTCTATAAACTCTATCTTAGAATAGTCTTCATTGAAACTTGCACAACTTCTTCCAAACTTAATATTTTATGCTTCTAAGGCTAGCTGCATAAACTATACACATATTATAATCTCCCTTTAACCTTGCTACTAAAAGTACTCAACGATCTATCCATACCAACTTGATCTTTATTGTTTTTCTTTTGTTGAATACCATAGAAAACTACTATGTTGACATCAATGACAAACACAGTCATGAATGTAACATATCATCACGATAATGATCTAATCATGTTTGTACAATACTTCCCCATATGAATATCATCAACGTTCATGCTTCCAACAAATTTATGTTTGAAACTAACACCAAAAAATAAATTTCTCAACTATTTAATTTGATTTACTTTTCATTTGACCAATTTACCTATGTCTCAATTGGTGCCCAAGATTCTTGGGTATGGTTTTCTAATTCTTGGTGTAGCCATTTAGCCATGACTTTATAGCCTTCCCTAAAGGAATTTTTTTATCTTTGTCTATGGGTTTTCTATTGAATTCTGAGCCCTACATTTTTTTCTTAATATTGTTAGTTTTGCATATATTATTTAATTAAAATTAAAAAAATCAATATTATATTAAAAGAATTATATGAAATCTCATTGCTGCTACATACAAGTTGGGATTTAAGATTCATATAGCCATTAGAGCCAAGTTTGTGTTGCCCAACCTTTTTTAATCTTGCTTTTGTAGCCGCTAATGCATCCTACAGTCTATGAATAGTTTGAAATATGTTATATTATATATTTATAAAGATCACTAATTAGTGCATGATTAAATTCTACTTAATATTATCATGACATACCTTCTTTTTCCCTTTTATGGTTCATTTGCAGAGCCACAGAGTCTTTTCTCTTTTGCATATTCTATTATTTCATTCCACTCCATTAGTGGAATCGTAGGAGGATGGTCATACTTTGGGATATCCTTTAGACCCCTTCTATATTGGTCCCTCATAGTCTTTATATGTCTATATGTTCTTTTGAGAAGTAGGACAATGTCAAAAATTGTCTTCTCCAAAAGGGTCCTCGAAAGATGTAATGAGCTGATTTTTTAATTTAGGACCCTGTTCATTCCACCTTTTGTTTAAAAATAAAATTATTAGATCAATAGATTTAATATATTATAATACATGGGAGAAAAGAAAAATATTGTAGCAATGATATGAAACTACATACCTTTTATGTATGGTGGGTCCAAGGAAAATATTATTTCCTACAAAACATAATGGGATTATCAATCCAAATGAATTATGTATAAGTGAATTGCAATTACACTATAGATACTAAATTTTTTAAAGCAATAGAAGCTTATGTAATTTTAATGGAAACATAGTTTTCTTGTTTAGCAACAATGTCCTTGAAAATGAACTAGTACTAGTTATACAAACTGCTCCAAGAAATGGTTTTGATTCAATAGTACTAGTCTCTATTGTTCTATCAATTGGAGGTCTATTTATTAGTGCACAAAACAGGTACATGAGTATCAAATCCACCCAAAAAAAAGAGTAATACATGATTAGGACAATAAAAAATATAACAAAACAAGGTTTTACTAGTTGTAGTTGGCATAGTCAAAGATGTTTACGAACAATATCAAAGTGACAACCGAAGGAGGCATTTACACTTCGTCATGAGTTGAAGAATACATTGTTAGCAAAGACATTTGCAATAAATAAAGATCAAATAAAATACTAGCTAGAAGCATCAGAAAACAAAAGTTAAGTTTTATAATGTTCATGAAAAAACAATGTTGCACTAGTAGGGCCACAATCCTCTGTTATTGCTCATATTGTTTCACAATGTGTACAACTATTGCATTCTTTCTTCTCATAGGAATACCAAAAAGTATTGATTAAAGAAAAAGTGTAATAATACTATAAATTTTAGTAATGATGAATATATGGATTAAGTATATATACTAAGTTGGCATATATCCAACTACAAAATTAGAACCATATACATTGCCCCTTGTATAATATAATTTTTTAATTTATCAAACTTGAATGTTTAGAAGATACCATTCATCATTATATAATTATCAATAGAAGGAAATCCCTTAAAGTAGATTTTTTCAAGATAATTATAACCAAATAATAATTATTCTAATACAGGAAATTAAACCCCATAATAAAGATCAAAACTATTGATGGATGAATTAGGTGCAACCATATGGAAACAATAGATGCCCCTTCAAATGCTACAAGGGGTAGTAAGGAAGTGATAAGTAATTAAACATATTGTAATGATATAAAAGGGTACATATGTTTCTTAATTAATTAAACATGTTTTAACTTAATTATGTTAGCTATTGCCTAAAATTTTACTAAGAATGGAGTTACTTTAAATGCAGCAAATAATTGGAAGCAAATAACTAGGACCACATCGAAAAGTATAGCTTGGGCATCAATATGAATTATGCTAGCAAAATAGGATAAAGAAAACCTTAAAAAGCATAATATAATTATGGAATCCTCTGCTGATAATAGTGAAGTATCAGAGCTAGGTTTCGATCTTGGGGCCTATGGGTTACAAGATAATTTGAATATGGAATTGTATATCACATAAAAGCCACATTTTGTTGTAAATTTGGATTATAGAATGTGAAGTTGAATTTCAAACTATGAATCTTATACCTACTACAATCTACAACTTACAAATGGATCTATTAATAGTAAATAAGTTCTTAGTTGAACTTGGTTATCATAACACTCTCACCTTTCATCATCAAGCACAACCTAAACTAATTCAAAAAAAGACCCAAGTATAGAATATAACTCAATCATAACTAAATTTTCCTTAAATAAACTCAATAGCATAATACTACACATCTTTAGTAATGTGTAATTTTAGTAATATTGTAAAGAGAAAGTGTTACTTACATGAAGGTTGTGCGCTACAACCCTCACCATGTTGACCATGCAATCTCAAAGGCATCACAAAATCCTATAGAAGAACACATAATATTTTAGATCATGATCCATAAGATATTATAAAATATAAACATCTATTGATCTTCTATTATTGCTTAAGATTAATTACTACTTACCTTCAAACAATTAACTCTAAGTATGAATTCTTCTTTCAATGCCTCTATCTCCTTGATTATGTTTCTCTCAAGGATAATATCAAGGTATTTTTGTATGAGTTTGTAGACCATGAATATAGGGTTAGCACTTGTATTTTAGATTGCATTTGATATGCTATCTTTTTCACTTTTCTCTATCAATAAGTATCAAGTTGTGACATCAATATTAGTAACTTCTATCAAAATAACTCCAAAGCCATAAAAAAAGAACATAATAATATGACATTTGTTTCTATATAATTTGTATAATTACAATAATTAAGGTTTACCTTTGTTGAAGAAGGTGTGTGAGTTGGTACATCCCTACCTATGTGTTGTGGTGTATCCATGTCATCTTGTGAAAAAGATTAGTAATTCTTAGCAATCAATAGTCAAATGAAAGTAATATGCTTACCAAAAATAATAATAATAAATCAGTAGATTGTATATTGGAGTCAATATTAACTGGAGGCAATTGGTTTAAATGTTATACTTACTAGTCCCATGATAGCCCAATAAAAGCAAAAACCTGTGTCACTCTTTTCTAAAGGAAAAGGCTAACAAAAGTATAACTATTTACCTTCAATGACATAAAACTAGTTTATTATTTAGAATTCAAAAATGAAGTAAACTACTGAAATTTGTAGAATTGGATGAAGTTTAGAATAATAATTTTCAAAAATTATTTAGAATATTAATTGATGTATTTTTCTATTTTTTATAGATAATTTTTTAGTTGTTGAAAAACAATGAAAATTAGGGGTTTAGTCCCAACACAAAACTATATGGAAATAAACTTATTTTCATTTGAAATTAGACTATGTTATAAATAACATATATAGCTAGAACAATCAAAAATAAAAATTGACTTTAGACCTTTATTTTCTCTTTTATAATGATTCAAATTTCAACTCGCATGAAATAGATAGCTTTCATCTCCTACCACATTTTTGAAAACAAATCTATTCTTAACAAAAGAAAAAATATACATTCTAAAAGAGGACTATATCCTCTAAAATTACGTATAAATTTTTAATTTTTTGATATGATTGAATTATTTTTTCTTTCTCAAAATCAACATATTTTTGAGTGTTAAAATACTTTCTTGTAGAATTTTTTAATTACAATATATTATATCTAATTGAAATACTATAAATTCTATATGAGAATATTCTTGATTTTTAGCTTTATAAAATGGTGTTTATATGTTACTAAAAAAAATCATAAAAAATAGTAAGAGTTATTAAAATGTCAATTTTTTGAAATAATTTTATTTCTTTAGTAATTGGATGAAAATTAGTTTAAAACATGCATTCAATAAACATTTCAAATTGGAAAAGTGTGAGACCATATATAACTTAGCTAGAATGAATTTATCTAGATCATATGTGTCAGAAAAAATGATTTTTGAATAGAAATACTCAAATTTAGTCATCTGATAAGTCGGCCTAAAAGGTGATACAAATTTTTACTTTTACCTAGGAATTTTTTTGTATCTACATGAAATATCAGTTAGTAAGCATGTCAAGATTATCACCTTATGTATTTCTCAAATGATCATCATAATCACGCATCAATTATAACAATTACAAGAGGTATTTATTAGGAATATTGAACATCAAAGGAATTTTTTTTTCATGCCATTCAAGCATTCCCATGTTTACATCAAACAACATAAATGCAATCATAGTTGTGTGTGTACATATGTACGTAGTTTCCTATCAGCAAATACTTAGTCACATTATCAAAAATTAACATGGTATTGTCTTTATCACCACCTATGGAAGATTAATCAAAGAATGAAAAGTGAATTGAATAAACTAATCAATAGTGATTATTTACAAATATGCAAAGAAAATTATTAACCATTAAATGCCCATTTATGGAAAAAAAAAGAAAAAAAAAGGTGTTATCCCAATCTATGGGTGTAAGTATCTAATAAAAATGAGATCTATTATAAGAATCAATCCCATTCTCAAAGAATCATTGAGTATTTCTTATCATCTATTTATCCTTATTGGATTTCTCAAGAGATTCATTGATCATCATCTTCATCCATCTCATCATCATCCTTGTCACAATGATCATCATCGTCACCACCACCATCTTCATTTCTATCATCATCATCTTTGTCACCATTATCATGACCATCATCACCTTGATCATCATTGTATTCATTGACATGATCACGATAGTCATCATACTCATCATTACCATCATAGTCAACATCATTAGAATCATCATCTTCTTCTTCTTCTTCATTAGTGTGTAATTAGTTATTCATGATCATCACTTACTTCATCTTCTAATTCTTCAGTATCTTCTTCTTCCATCACATTATAGTTTATCAATCTTGTTCTTGGATTATGTTTGACAAAAAATGACTAGCTTGGTTTATGTGGAATGCCAAAGTAGAACACTTTCTCATATTGGTTTGAAAGAACATAAGGCTTATATCCAACTAACTCAAATGACCTTGTATTAATTATTGTAAATCCACTATCATATTCAATAATAGTCCTATCAAGATTATTTTGATTCAGCTGTAGCCTATACCATTTGACAATAAATTGAACTAATTTGAACGAATTAAAGTCACACTCAAGTATATTATCAAAAATATCATTATATCAATTTTTAGATTGTTGAGGATGTATGTCATTTCTAGACAAAATATTAGTGACCTTGAAGACTACACTTATCCCAAAATCACAATTTTTTCATTTTGTCTAACATTTTAGTGCAAAATAGACATGGTACTACATAGCTTTCTGGTGTCTGACCTAAAATTATTCAAACATGTCAAGATTATTTGCATCGATCTATGAGTTGATATTAAACTGATGGATCATGATTAGTAATTCTACATACCTTTCTATCTCTTAAACCATGTGCTAGATCAAGTGCCATTAGCATAACATTGGAATATCCATTACAATGAGCTTCTTTAACCAAAAATGCAACATCATCCAATATTAATGAGCAACCATTTTCTTGAGATGTTGAATCTATATAATCATCTAATCAAGATTCTTTGTAATATACAAATATAGCGCATCCCACTCATGACCAACTATAAATAAAAAATAGACCAGCTAGAAATAACTTATATTGATGATGGATAAGAATTAATTAACTACAATAACATCATATAATTACCTCTTACTCTCCTCAATTTGCATTTCCCCATTAAGCACTCTCCTTCAAATTTGTTAATAGAGTTGGGATCTTAAATGCAATCTATATGAATTTTTTTGCAAACTTTGGAAGATATTCACTAATTTACACTATGGTTTGGTATACCATATATCCTCTACCATATAACACTCAAGACATGATCTTTTATGAACCAATCCCTTCATAAATTTCAAGGGCCTCTCAACCATCCACATTGGCCTAGTTTTTATAGGTTTACACAATTCGATCTCCTCAACTTGATGTATGAGGTAGTGTTCTTGAGTATTGGAAAAAGTTGAAGGTAGACATTTTTGCATTTAACACATAAGCTATGCAATTTTTTTCTTCCAATATTTAATATATTTTTTTATCAATTTATTTAGATAATAACCACCTAAAAGAGATTCAGCATGCAAGAACATATAAATGAGATTTTAGATAAAAATATACAATAGATTACATAAAAAATAAAGAAAGGCATAAATATAATATATGTGCAACAAATCTAAGAAATAACACTTCTAACCTCATGTATTTTCTAAGATCATATATAACTTGTTTACTACTATTGTCAAACTCGTGTGGGAGGGATAGAGATAGGACATATTGCAATCATTAAAAAATGATCATTTCAATATATTATGAAATAATACAATAGGTAGTACATGAAATTTTACAAATATGTTGTAAATAGAGAATGTGACTTGCCTTGACGAAGGTATATCAATCATGTGTTGTCAACCCTAGCCCAAAATCACTTTTCTTTGATACAAGACTACTTATACTTGTAGAAAATCCTATAAGAATTTTTTTTTATAACTTATTTTAATGCATTACTTTGTTGCTCAGTCAATAACCAAGGGCACTTATATTTATGCGATCTCCATTTCTATTTGATTCAATGAAATCTTCTAGTGCATGATTAAATTCATGAATGCCATTACAAATTTTGACAATTTTTTCTCCATTACACCTTCTATCCAATATTTTCCATAGTGTATCTATTACATTCTTTCCAATATCAAATAAATGCATGATTGGGAGATCCTTGTAGTATGGTAACCTACTAAATTGAGTAGGATAACTTTTTATTCCTCTAGGAAGTTGGTCATTGATGTCTTAACGACCTTCACAAGCATCAATTACATCATTACTAAATAAATAAAAATATCAAAATATAATTTTTTAAAAATTTGGACCACAAACTAGGCATTACCTTGGCAATTTAGTCAATTATATTTCAACTTCCATAGATGAGGTGTCATTCTTCTTGGTCTCTATGTTGTCTCTTCTTTCTCATTAAAAAGATATTTTTATTTGATACTTATGATTATTGTAGAAAAATTGCCTAAATTCATCAAACAGTTGCTTTCCTAAACTTCTTGAATGATGAGATTTCATCTTTGTACCACAAACTAGATATGCAAATTTTTCCTTTGTCTAAAGACCTAAAAGATTATGTACAATTAGATCATGTACAATTATTATGTACAACTTAAGCATACAAGAATACTATATAAGTGCTATAATAGACCAAAAATATGTGACCTTAGCAATATAACATACTACAAAAATGAGTTAGTCTAGTGGCATTATGTATTGTCCATACAAGAATAGAATAGAATTGAAATTGTCTTTGTCCTATTGATCTAGAGATGTCATACATAGTGACTCCATTCCATAACTTCAATAACTCATAAATAAGAGACTCAATATAAACATTCATTGTTGGAAATATAGAAGGAGTGACTGAGAGGGGAGGGGTGAATCAGTTACCACTAAAATATATCCTAGATCCCATAGATATTAGATAAAACTGATTACTATTGTTATTCAGTAAGCACACAAAAAATGTTGTAACTTGGTAAATTTAGATTGTGATTTACTTTTAACTAATCTTAAAACATTAACAATGATTAATTTGTAAACATAAGAGAAATAAAATAAACACATGAGACACTAGGATTTAAAGTGAAAATGCAATATGGAAAAAATCACCAATGTAACTAGTTACTATTTTTACTCTTCTGAAGTGAGCCCTATTAGGAGCCAACCCAATTAAAGGTTACAAAACACACTATTAGGTGTGACCTTGTTAGAAGATTTAATCACCTTGTAAGGAGTGGACTTGCAAGAGGTTTTAAAACAATTCAATGGAACTATCACCTTGTTAGAGGATTTACAATTGGTTGTTAAATCAAATTTGTTAAGAGATTTTGGATCACTATTATAATGGTAAGAAAGTAACAATAAAATGACCTGATTATGATGCAACTAAATTTTTGATTACAGATCTCTATTCTACTTCATATTTGACCTTCTTGATCATATAACACTTTTTTTCTCCACAAGGATACCTACTTATCCTTGAATTTTTCTCTTACTCTTTCTTTCTCAATTTAATCAGCACAATCAAACACACTTGAAAAATCTCAACTTGACCTTTCATTTATACCATCTAGATTTTCAAGTCAGATCAATTACAAATTACAATAACCAATAATCATTACCTTAGTCAACTAGAAACAATACTTAAAATAATTAATCTTCTTATGTCAAAACAAAAAGATCCTACATTTTCCAACCATGCTCAATAAATATTGGTTCTAAGACAATTTCCTATGTTAACCAACAGAAGCTTGGTTAACACTACAAACTTGCAAAATCCTTTGGCAATCGAGTGAACTCAGTGAACACTAACTCTATCCCATTTTTTTTGCTAATCATGAGAACTTGGTTAACATTGTTTTTGCAGAGTAATCTTCAGGAATGCTCAATAGAAAAAGAAAATTATCTTGCTAACCAAATGAGCTCGATAAGCACTAATTGACAATTGATATTAAATTTGTGTAACATCAAAGACAACACACAATTAGACAATTGTATCCAATAATCTTCCTCTTTGGGATTGATGGAAACACCACATGTCATAGCACAATGAAATTTGAAAACAACACTTTTTCTAATAGAAAGTTTTCTCCCTCTCTTATTTTTGCCAAAAACTTCTTTTCTTTCATGCAGTAATCTACCTCTATGAAGGAATTACATAACTTCTTATGATAGTATACCTCTCTCTCAAAAAAAAATTTAGATAGATATGATAGTAAACTATTCCCTCTCTGAAAACACATGCCAAATTAGTATCAATGTACCTTGAATATTGATTCATATGCAATATTTTCTTATGTTGCATCAACTAATTAAGCTTCTACTTGGCTCCTATTGATGCATCACTAAAACTTTATTTAGTGAGCTTCAAATAGGGGAATGACCCCTAGCTTACCTCTTAGATACAAGAATGCATCCTTAGGTAATGGCTTGGTGAATATATCTGCAATCTATTTTTTTGTATGAACATATTCTAATTTGATTTCTTTATCCTACACTAATTCTCTAACAAAATTATATTTTATGACAATGTGCTTAGTTTTGGAATGCATCATTGGGTTCTTTGATATGTTAATTGCACTGGTGTTATCACAATACATGACAACTAGTTCTTTGATCTCAACATTCATTCCTTCCAACAACTATTTAAACCAAACAATATTAAAATAGTTCACTACTACTACAACATATTATGCTTCTGCTATAGATTGGGATGTGTAGTTTTGCTTCTTTCTTGTCCAAGATACCAATCTTTTACCAAGAAAGAATGCTCCACCAATTGCACTCTTTCTGTCATCAAGATTTCTTGCCTAATCAACATCAGTGAATACCTTTAGGTTTAAGTTACCTCTAAGTTTGTACCATAAACCATAATCTTTAGTACCTTTCAAATATCTCAAAAAAATTTGATTGCCATCATATGATTTTCTCTAGGTTTAGTTGAGAATCTTGCCACTATCCCAACTGCTAAAGCAATATCAAGCCTTATATGAACTACATACCATAATTTTCTAATTATTGATCTATATAAGGTTTGATCTACCTCTTTTGAATCATCATCTTTGGTAAGCTTTAGTCTAGTACACATGGGGGTTCGAACTAATTTTGAATCTTTCATTTCAAATTTCTTGAGTATCTCTTTGATATACTTAGATTGAGTAATGTAGATACCATTCTTCTTTGTTGTAATCTCACCAAACATGGACATTTTAAACTCTTTGTTCATTTGTTCTAAAAATTCTTTACATAGATCATCATTCCCTATAAATAGAGTATCATCCACAAATATTTCTACCAATACAATCTTGTTATCTAGTCCTCCCTTGATGTATAAACTACTTTTATCATTAGTTCTCTAAAAACTAATATGTATAATGTAGTTGTGCAACCTCTCATACCATGCTTTAGGAGCTTATTTCAGACCATATAATGCTTTGTGTAATTTTTAAACCATGTCCCTTTTGTCTAGATCCACAAAACCTTCTAGCTTCTTAATGTAGACTTCTTCATCAAGAATACCATTGACAAATGTAGGTTTAGCATCCATTTGATAGACTTTGAATCCTCTATGAGCAACATACACAAGTAGAGTCCTAACACCTTCTAATCTTGCAATAGAAGTAAAAGTCTCACCATAATCAATTCCTTCTTGAGAATATCCTTTATACACCAATCTTGCTTTGTTTCTTGTTACTTGTCTATCGTCATTTAGCTTATTTTTGAATACCCATTTTGTTCCAATCACATTTTTATCTTTTGGCCTAGGAACAAGGGTCCAAGTTTTGTTTCTCTCTATTTTATTTATTTCTTCATTCATAGCCTCAATCCAACTTTCATTTTCCAATGCATCTTTAACATTTCTAGGTTCAAATTCAACAAGTAGACATGTACCTTTTAGCTTACTTCTTGTCATAGTACCTTCTAATTTATCTCCAATAATCTGATCAGGTGCATGATATTTTCTAAGATACTTAGCCAACATAGGTTCTTTTCCTTTTGAATGAATTCCACTATCTCATTTTGAATTTCAACTTCTGGCTCCGGTTGCTTAGACTCGGTAGGTATTGGCTCGATAGAATGTGACCAATTTCTTCACATGAAAAATAGATTAGGGAAACTTTTCCTTTGTAGTTTTGTCTGCCTCTAGAATATTTCCTTACAAGTAAAGCTTCACCAACTACAAGATCATGATCAAGAATTTCTTCTAATTCTTCTTCACTTTTTGATAGAATGTCCTTTGTTTTCATGTCTTTCTCTTTAACTGAAAGTTTGGCCTCAAAAACAAATTTAATATTCTTGGAAGATAATTGTCATAGTTATTTAGCTCAAAAGCTATCAATCTTCCTACTAAGGTATCCAAAGTTATCTTATGATTTGTCTCACACCTCCTTTCTTGAATAGAAGATACTCTAATTACATAGATAAGAAGTAATATTCTAAGAACTTTACTTGCAATAGTTTCTACCTTGATTTCTCCTCTAGAAGCTATGATTGCACTAACAGTGGCTTTGATTCCTTCTACATATTTGGCAATATTTTTATCCGATCAAACTGTCCTCTAAATCTTTCAGTTTTGGCTCTTCTTACATTGTCATCACCACCATAGATTTCCTTTAGCTTATTCCACATAGAAAACATAGATCTGTAGCCCTTGATATCATCAAATTCATCATAGCTAAGAGCAGATGCAATATCAGTCATCATGGTGTTATGTTTCTTTTTCTCAGTAATGTCTCCAATAGATACTGTACCAGTGGGAGTTGTGTATTCTTCATCAAGGTATTTCAAGCTTGAATCACTAATGGAAGCCATATGAAGTCTCATCAGTCCATGTTATGCTAAAAATTTATCTATGTTATGCTTTGGAATCTCTCTCTTATAAGACATCCTAACCTTTAGCTTAAGTTCTTGAAACCTTTCTTGCAAGCACCAAAAGCTCTAATACCAATTGTTGGAAATATAGGAGTAGCTAAGAGGGGAAGGGTGAATCAATTCCCACTAAAATATATCCTAGATCCCTTAGATGTTAGATAAAATTGATTGTTGCTATTATTTAGTAAATATACAAAAAAAATTGTAACTCAATAAATGTAGAGTGTGATTTACTTTTAACTGAGTTTAAAATATTGGCAATGATTAATTTGCAAACATAAGAGAAATGACATGGACACATTAGGACACCAATATTTAACGTGGAAACCCAATATGGGAAAAACCACCAATGTAACTAGTTACTATTTTTACTCTTCTGAAGTGAGCCCTATTAGGAGCCAACCTAGTTAAAGGTTACAAAACACACTATTAGGTGTGTCTTTGTTGGAGGATTAAATCACCTTGTAAGGAGTGGCCTTGTAAGAGGTCTTAAAATAATTCAATGGAACTATCACCTTGTTAGAGGATTTATAACTAGCTATTAAACCAACTCTATTAAGAGATTTTGAATCACTGTTACAATGGTAAGAAAGTAACAATGAAATGACCTAATTGTGATGCAACTAAATTACTGATTACAGATCTCTATTCTACTTCATACTTGACCCTTCTTGATTGTAACACTTTTCTACTCCACAAGGATACCTACTTATCCTTCAAGTTCACTCTTACTCTTTCTTTCTCAATTCAATCAACCCAATTACACACACTTGAAAAATCTAAACTTGACCTTTCATTTATACCATCCAGATTGTCAAGTCGACTCAATCAAAAATTATAATAACCAATAATTATTATCATAGTTGGCTAGAAAAAATACTTAAAATAATTAAACTTCTTATGTCAAAACAACAAGATCCTTCATTTGCTAGCTTGGCTGGTAAATACTAGTTCTGAGACGATTTCTTGTGTTAACCAATAGAAGCTTGGTTAACACTGTGAACTTGCAAAATCTTTTGGTAATCGAGTGAACTTAGTGAACACTAAATTTTTCCAATTTCCTTCACTAACCATGAGAACTCCATTAACATTGTTTCCACAATGTAATCTTCAGGAATGCTCCATAGACAAGGAAAATGGTCTTCTTGACCAAGTGACCTCGATAAGCATTGATTGACAACTAATATGACATTTGTGTAACATCAAAGACAACACACAATTAGACAATTGTATCTATATTCATATCTTTAACTTAGTACTTACCTAGTAATTGAATAAACAAAAACATTATAAAATTAGTATGACTATTATGATGCATTGTTTATAAATTAATTTATATAACTATTAAATAAAAAAATATCTAGTACAATCATTGACAACATTATGTGCTCCCTCTTTATGGACATCCAATGAGAAATATTATTGTTAATAACAAAAATATGCCACACTGACTAAACAGATCTCATATCTCCAAATGGATTGACAAGATCCATTACTAATGAAAGATTGAGATTACTAGGTTCTTCTTTAAAGTGTGGCCATTTTTTTCTAACTCTTTAAATGTAGAACTATCAACAAGAATTTTTATAATGTCATCTTGACTTCTATTGCATGCATGGTAATCCATAGATTGTGCCAAGCTAGTGCACTTGAATAATCATTCAATATGTGGAATAATAAGAATGTACTGAAGGACCTTGTGAGGCACCTTTTTTGTTATTTGATCTAACTAATATCTACTAATATGAGAGTAAAAGTACAAAGTTGTGTCACCTTTTAGAATGACTTGCCAGAATGACTAAATTTGAGTATTTATATCTAAAAATCTATTTTTTAAAACATGTGATCTAGATAAATTTATTCTACCTAAGTTATATATAGTCTCACACTTTTGCAATTGGAAATGTCTATTAAATGCAATTTTTATACTGGGTTGTATCCAATTACTAAACAAATAAAATTATTTTAGAAAAGTGGCATTTCAATAACTCTAACTATTTGTCATGATATTTTTTTAATAATATGTAAACACAATTAGATATAGCATATTGTAATTAAAAAATTCTATAACCATGTATTTTAACACTTGAAAAGATGTTAGTTTTGAGAAAGAAAAAAATGTTAGATCATAACAAAAAAAATCTAAAAATTATATGACATTCTAGAGGAGAGAGTCCTCTTTTAGAATGTATAATTTTTCTCTTAATTAGAATAGAATTGTTTTAAAAAATGTAGTGGGAGATGAAAACTATCGATTTCAGTTGAGTTGAGATTTCAATCCTTATAAAAGAGAAAATGTAGGTCTAAAGCCAATTTTTATTTATGATTGTTTTAGATATATATGTTATCTATAACATAGTCTAAGATCAAAGGGAAATACATCTATTTCCATATAGTTTTTTGGTGGGAAGTAAGCCCCTAATTTTCAATGTCTTTCAACACCTTAAAAATTATCTATAAAAATTAGGAAAATATATCAATTCTTATTCCAAATAATTATTAGAACTTATAATCCTAAACTTCATCTATTTCTACACATTTTATCAATTTACTTCATTTCCAAATTCAAAATAATAATACAAATTTTATGTCATTAAAGGTGAATAGTATTACTTTTGTTAGCCTTTTCCTTTACAAAAAGGTAACACAAATTTGTGCTTTTACCAATGACAATTAGGGCATTCTATTACAAATTCATGTTGTTTATGATATAGAATGTGATTATTGAGATATACATCTATTGCCTGATACTTTATTCCAATTTTATTGATAATGGTAGATAATTCTTAGCATAAACGAAGCAAAATGTTTATTGGTGGTAACAAGAACTCACCTATCGACCTACAACAACAAATATTAACTATTAATATAATGAATAGTAATGGTATGCTAACATTGAATATGATAAAAATGACATACCTTAGCATACATGACATTACTACATTGGATAAACTATTCATAACCTTCAAGTTCACCAACAACACTATAGTAGAGAGAAGGGTTGTTTGGGAGCCTTTGTATAGGGGCTCATGTGTCTTCTCAAGTATAGGTATATCAAGACCATCTTCATCATCATTATCAGATGTGCTAGTACCATCATCATAAGCATCTTCATTAGTTGCACCAATACCATATTCTTTAGTCATATCCTTTGGCACATTATCATCTTCTTCCATGGGAGTGTTATCCTTGGCTTGGATATTCACACCTCTATGTTCCTCCATTTGGAAATCCACATTCACCAATCAACAAAATTTATGGCCCCCTTCAACATGACCATGTTGCATACATTGACTCTAGGCTATTGTGATTAAAATTATTTGATTCTATAAACCCCTACACTTTTTTTAAGGATAATTACATTTATCAACTTTTATTTCAAACTAAGACCACAATGTAGCAATTGTCTTGCTATCTTGTTCTAGGTTCATATTGCTAGGCATGGTCTCTTCACAAGAAAATATATCAGCAAAATTATTAGACATGTTGTACTTTATGTCTATATTTGCACACATGGTTTTGAAAGAAAAAATTGGTGTAATTAATGTGTATATCTACAAAAATATTGGACATGTTGTACTTTATATATATATATATGGTTTTGAAAGAAAAATTTGGTCACCTCGCTCAAATTCACCCATATTATAATCAATGAAAAGTTGTCTGCTTACATAAAATTTCATTATTGATGGTTAAAGATTTATTACTAAGGAAATTAGCAAGGAAGCAAGGAAAAAAGTTAGAAGAAGCCAAAGATTTCATTACAAGTATCACCTCCCAAAATTCAGTCGTAGAAACAAAAAGAAAGAATTCATAGAAATGTAAGATGGAGAAGTAGAAGTGTTGGACAAGGTTCCAATAAACTTAAAATTGTTAAATATTCCAAAAAATTGGAATTCTTGTATGTTTGATGTATAAAAAGCCAAAGTAGAGTAGTGGTGCAAGGGCCCAAGGTCCTAAACAAGATGGTCAAACATTAAATTTTGGATAGATTAGGTGATTAATAAGTGTCCAAGTTGAAAAAAGGCAATAAGTCAATCTCAAGCATCCTAGAATGCATTTTAAGCATATTTCTTGCATGTTGTAATAACACTTATAAGCAAGTTGTAGGTCAATTAACATTGGTCAATGCTACAAGTTGACCAAAAATCTTCAATTTTATGTTTTTTAGAGTTCTTACACGATTTATCAAGTTTTGGTAGGCATTTGAAGTCATCTGTTTAGAAATATTGAAAAGTTACCATGCAACTTTTCTTGGAAATTTAGAAGGTCAATAATCATGGTTATGTTTTAATCAAATAAGTAGAAGTTAATATGTAAGGTCAAGAGGCTTGGCCTATAAATTGAATGTTCTTCAACCTAGGAAGGTTTTTGGTGTTGTGATGTATGAAATTTAAATCAATAAAGTAATTTTTGGTGGGAAAATAAGTATAGACAACAAGTACTATTTTGACAAGCAATCAGAGGAATGAAGTTGCAAAAGAGGTTCATGATGACAAGAAGATGGCGATGGTTCAATGCGATACCACAGACAGTATAGAATTAGAGTCTCTTAATGTAGAGGCAATGAGTTATCTATGAACAATAAACACAATTGAAGTGCAAAAAAATGAAGTGAAAATAGTAAGGCTAAAGTTGTTGAATTAGATGAAGTCATCATTTTTGACAATTGGTACGTTGAACAGTCAAAGTATGGTATTTATGTTATAACCTTTCAAAAAGTGGGGAACTCTTCTATAAAGTGAGTACATGCCACCTCTATAATCTCCTTGTTATCACCAGAATTGTGTTGTGAAGGAGGAGGTTCTGTAGGAACGTACTAATGAAAATAATCCAAAGTTTAAAATTAAAACTTCAATTATAAAGAAACCTAAACTAGGAAAATGTTTTTGACTCTATAGGGGTTGGACTAGTCAAGTTTAATATATTGTAAAAAAAAATAATTCATTTTCTTTCACTTTAGTAATGATGTAGGAAGAGGAAAAACAAAGAAAGGTTTGGTAGAGCTTAAATGTAGACAATAAAAAGCCAAAATCTTTTTAGATGAAAATATTCTTTAGGATATCACTGGTCTAAACATTATAGTAGTGTTGATTTTAGCATACCCTTTAATGTGAGAATGTTATTCCTGTAAACAAATAGACATATGACCACAAATTATTACTAGAAATAGAACAAAAAGAAGAAAATATAGAGTATTTTAACTAATGATTTCTGCAAAGTGTGATTACATAGTTGACTATGCATTTATATTCAATCTATTTGAATCATATTATTTGTTAATGAAAAGGCCATCTTTGCTAGCGTTCACATAAATATCTAATGTTTTTGTGCATTACCATATTTGACTAGCAATTACAAAAACATATCAATGACAAGATTATTCTAATAGAAGATGTGTATAGAAAATCCACTTATTTGTTGCCTACTATCCCATAGATACTGTAATGTTTTTAATCCTTAATTATTTTCTAGCAAACTAATTATTATTTTTTTGATTGCTAAAGATTACAAAATATTTAAGAATAAAATAGTATTTCATACCTCTTGAATGATGAACTTACAATTGAGACACCCCGTGGAAGATCAAAGCACTCAATCATGGAACTAAAATCACTACCAAGAGAAGCAAATTTTTTTCTAAATAGAATCCTAAATGCCCCAAACATTTGCAGACTATAGAAAGAAGACAAGAAATATTAGAGGAAAAAGAATGTGCTATAGTTCATGCTATCAAAGACTCACATTATCCCTATATCTAATAATTGTCTTATGTTGAGGGGTGAGTATTTATAGGTGGAATGGTTTTAAAATGCATCATTGTTTGTACAATGAACCATTATATCAAAATGTGCAATCCTTTTTAAAACTTCCTTTGACATGAGAGATGAGTACTTAGCTCTTGTAGTCATAAGTCCCTAGCCTACCCATGAATGAATGATAAATATTGCTTGCCATTATTAGTACTGGAAGCTTAGATGAATGATATGGAATGCTTGTCACACACCAAATGCTTGATGCCAATAGCTTCAGTAGTGCGTCGAAATGAGAAGATAAAAACAAGTAACAAAAAATGTTTTTTATTTTGTTATTTGAACCCAAGTTGGTCAAAATTTTGACAAACTTGGGCATAAAATCCAAAATAAAAGGTATTGAACAAGTCACTTGAGGAGTTGGTCAAAAATTTAGGTCAAAATTTGACTTCTAATGTACTAGTGACTTATAACTTTTTTTTATTAACACACACACACACACACACACACACACACACACACACACACACACACACACACACACACACACACATATATATATATATATGTTGTGGATTATACTATTTAATCAATAATAACTACTTAACTAACTTACTTTGTATCTATATATGTGTGCATATGTATTTATACACACACACACACACAAATATGTATATGTATAAATATACATATATTTGTATATGTATATATACATTTTTATGTATGTGTGTGTATTTATATGCACCTTATTTTGTCAATATAGATAGGGAACATTCATGCATATTTATGCATTTATATATAGATTAGCTTTCTTTTCTTTTTCTCAATTTTATGGTTCATATTTTTAGTATTCTATTTTTTTTTATTTTTTTATTTTTTTTAATGTTTTGAACTATTTTTTTAATTTTTTAGTATATATATATATATATATAGTACTTAGGAGGGGGGTGAATAAGTACACACACTTTTACAAAATATGTTAGCTAGTCTACTAAACTTTTCTACACACTATTGTACTATAACTTTAACTATCAAGGGAATGATAAATTTTATGCAATAAAACCATATAGTGTTCCATATAGAAACATACCTCAATTACATAGATACTTTAATGTGGAAACCTCTAGGGTGAGGGTGAAAACTACAATGGGAGTGATGTACCCACTTGTTAGAAACAATAGTCATCAAGATAACTGTGGAGGGGGAGTGAATCAGTTATCCAATAATTAAAACATTTATCAACCTTAAATAATCCTAACCATTCAACCAAAGTAAATAACAACCATACTAAGATCCGAATACACAATTACACCATATATGTTAACTAGGGAAACCCTGGTGGGAATGATGCCCACAAGATGATGTACTAATATAAATATTCCTTGTTAGAGGATGGACCTTGTAGGATTCTATTACAAAATTTAGTACATATGAGTCCCTATTAGGAGACTTTGAATCCCTATTAGTAGAATTTGAACCCTATTAGGAGTTGTGGAAGATAGAAGGACCCCCTGTCCAAACAACTTTTGGGGCAAGATCACTAAAATCATTGTCCAAATGATCTCTCAATTATTCCTTGTAGAATAATTGTTTATATTTTACTTTAACTTCTTTCCTCTATCCTATCAACCAGAATAATCACTATCAAACCTTGTGGGTTATCCCACTTTCCTAGTTTCGATCGAAACTATGAAAGCGGTTTGCTAACTGCGTGGTTAAACTGCCAATAGTTTCAATAGAAACTAAGAAATTTTGTTTCTATTGAAAGTTTGTAAAATAGTTTTGATAGAAACTAGGTTTCTATCGAAACTAGCTAGCTAGAAGCCCCCATGAATAGTTTGAAGTTTTTTCAATGATTTCCTTTCTTCAGAGCTAAATTATCAGGTTCAAATGGAGCACTAAAGACCTGAAATTGTACATGATTGAAGTACTCTGAACTAGCTTTCTAATGACTATGAATTTGGTGCTTTTCAAAAATTTTAGGTATATATTTTTTAACATGAATTAAATATAGGTTTATTATAAAAAATAAACTAAGATATTCAACGCTCATGGAAAAATAGTAAATATAAATTTTTTTTTTTTGAAAAATAAGTACGGTCTCCGTATTTGAGTCACCTTTCAATCAATTTTTTATTTTTAAAAATTGGGTAAATATATAATAAGTTACATGTGTCAAAAGCCACGTATGTCTAAATTAGTGTTATGCCAACTTTAAACTACAATAAAATATGAAATACTAACGATAAAAATATAAGACCAACTCTACGGTTTAGGTATGAATGTTAACAAACTAAATTTGAAAGAATCACATTGATATCTATTGTAGAAAAAAAATTATGTGTGTCAAAAATAGTGTCACTCTTTAAAAATCAGGTTTTTGATATCATACCAATTTTTGTAGGAGAAAAAATAATTCAATAAAATTAATTTAAAAAAAAATAATTCAATAAAATTAATTTTAAAAAAAATTTAAAAAATAGATTTATAATCTAGACACAAAATCCTAAAAGACTTTAGTTTACTTCATCTTCAAATTCCTAACCATTAAACATGAATTTGCATTTGAAAGTGAATGTTTTCTTAAAAATTCAGAGTTCAGTGTCAGTTTAGGCAAAATATCAATCCTCATATCTCATAATAAAACCTTGGCATCAAAGCTTTCACCAACTTTTCTCTTCTCTTCTTATCTTTGCATTTCACTACTGTGTTACTTACAATCATTCACTTCCATCCATATATGATAAAGGAAAATGTCCTTCCTTTATATAAAAACCATAAAACATTTCCCTAAGTCAGTTGTTACACCTTCTTAATTAATTATTATAGGACCACATTAAGGACATGTTACACTTAGCAATAACATTAATCTTTCTCCTTGTAACTTGAATAACTTTCTGTACATGTAATATTATGATGAGCAAGCTTAGCTATGTCATCTCTAGAATGTCTTCTTCACATCTTTAACTTTGGATTCTTAGAGCAACAACTCTTCTAAGAGATATAACAATTTTACTAGAACATGCTTTTATAAACTTTGTTAGTTTATGGTGATTGATCAGGAAAGTATTGTAACTACTTCATAAATTCTTTGGGGCCTATTTTATTAGGATTTTGTACTAAAATTTAATTAATAATTCTAACCCTAAACTAGTAAAAATACTTCTATAAAAAGACTTAGGGTTAGGGATTGTTTTAGTGTTGTGATGCAAAAATTGATTCTTGTGATGTTATTGAATTGTAAGGGATTATAGATTGTAATTAGGTTGTAATCACTGGATTGTACTAATATTGGACTTGCTATTTGGTGGATGTAGCCCAAGGATTGGGTGAACCATGTTAAATCTTAGTGTTTTGTGTTCTTTTCTATGTGATCTATTATTTTTTGATGTTATTTATATTTGCATGTAATTTTCATTTTTGTTCGTGGTTTGGTCCTAAAAAGTGGTATCAAAGTGAGGATTGTTCTTTCAGTTATCCTTTGTAGGAAAGTCTCATGGTTGAGTGGGAGCAATGGAAGATGAGGGTAAGCTAAGGGTTGATAGGTTTAATAGGAAAAACTTTTAGTTATGGAAGATGCAAATGGAAGACTATCTTTATCAAAAGGATTTATAGAAGTTGTTGGAAGGCAAAACCAAGAATCAAGGATCTATGTCAAATGGTGACTAGGATCTTTGGATAGAAAGGCACTTGGAAGCATTTTATTATGCTTGACACCATCAGTCACATTTAATATTACAAAAGTGAAGACAATAGAAGAGTTGATGCAAACCCTAGCAAAACTATATGAAATGTCCTCTACTTCAAACAAGGTATTTTTCATGAAGCATTTATTTAATATGAAAATGACAGAAGGTGGATCTATTGCAGATCATTTAAATGAGTTTAATACTATTACTAGTTAGTTATCTTTTGCGGGTATCAATTTTGATGAATAAATTAGGGCTCTCCTGATTTTGTGTTATTTTCCTAAAAACTAGAATGGATTAGTAATGGCTATGAGTAATTTTGTTCTTGGAACTAGTACCCTAAAATATGATGTTGTGATTAGTGTTATTTTGAGTGAGAAAACTCATAAGAAAACCTTAGGTGGATCTACATCAGGAAGTGCTTTGAATACAAAAATTCAAGGTAGAACGACTAAGAGAGGAAGTAATTCTAGAAATTGTGGGAAATCAAGAGGAAAGTCAAAGGGGAGGAGGTTTCAATCAAGAGGATCGAGCAGCTACTAGTAGTATGGGAAACCAAGGCATAAAAAGAAATATTTTTAGAGTCACAAGAAAAATAAAAGAGATAAACTAGATGGAGAAAAGGAGGCAAATGTGGTAAGTAAGAAATCCAAAGAGGATTCTTTGATTCTATCTTTAGAAAGTTTTGATTATTCATGGGTTTTAGATTCTAGTGCTTCATTTCATGCTACACCTCATAGATGTTATTTCATTGATTATGTCCAAGGGGATTTTGGACTTGTTTATTTAGGGGATAATGAACCCTATCAAATTGTTGGAAAGGGAAAAAGTAAGATTAAGTTGTAGAATGGGAATCATTGGATATTACATGAGGTAAGACATGTTCCTAGGCTAAGTAAGAATTTAATTTCAATAAGGCAACTCAGTGATCAGGGTTGTGTAGTTACTTTTAATGATAAAAATTGGAAGGTTTCAAATGATTCCCTTGTAGTATCAAAAGGTGTGAAGGTAGGCACCTTATGTCTTTGTATAGGCCATATTGTTCCTTCTATTTTAATTATTTCAGAGAAAAATGAATGTTTAGGAATAGTTGTTGCAATTGAGTAGAGAGAACAAATAGCTATTGTAGATTCTAATACAATGTTGTGGTACAAAAAACTTAGGCACATGTGTGAGAAAGGTATGAAAGTAATCCATTCAAAGAAAATTTTACCAGGTCTAAAATGTGTTAATATGGATTTTTGTAAAAGTTGTGTGTATGTAAAACAAAAGAGAGTGAGTTTTGTGAAGACTAAGAAAGAGAATAAAAAAGTGAAATTAGAGCTTGTGCATACCAATGTATAGGGACTAGCTCAGGTATCTTCTCTTAGTGGATCTCATTATTATGTTAAATTTATTAATGATGCAACTAAAAAAGAATTTATTTCTTTAGACAAAAATCTGATGTATTTCAAACTTTCAAGAAATGGAAATGATTGGTAAGATATTAAAAGGTCTTAGATCTGATAATGGTGGTGAGTATTGCAATCATGAATTTGAAGATTATTTCTCCACTAATGGTATTCATATATAGAAAACTATTCCAAGGACTCCACAAGAAAATGAAGTTGTTGAATGCATGAACAGGACTATAATGGAGTGTGCAAGGAGCATGGGGTTGTATGTTGGTTTACCCTTAAACATGTGGGTGGAGGCTATCCATACTACTATATATTTGATTAATAGAGGTCCCTCTACTCATTTGGGTTGTGGTATTCCAAAAGAAGCAAGGACTGGTAAGAAGGCGAGTTATTCTTTTCTAAAAACTTTTAGTTGTGAAGCATTTTCTCACATAGATTTTGAAAATAGAACCAAGCTAGAAGCTAAGTCAAAAAAATGTGTATTTGTTAGATATGGCATTAATGAATTTGGTTATAGGCTTTGGGATTTTGAAAATATAAAATTGTAAGAAGCAAGGATGTCATATTCAATGAGAAAGTGTTGTACAAAGATCTATTTTAGCAACATGGGAAAAAAGAAGATGGTTATGTAGTGCTAGATGATACTCCAAAAGATGATGTTCTAGCCATTTCTCATGATGTGCAACAACCACAATAACAAATACCACACACACTAGTGAATGTTCAGTGGTCAACAAGGAAAATTAGAACTCCAAAAAGATTTTCTTCTTCTTTTTATTCTATTTTACTAACAGATGTTGATGAACTTGAATGTTATGATGAAGCTATGTAGGTGGATACTAAGATTTAGTTGGAGTCAGCAATGAAAGAAGAAATGAACTATTTGCTAAAAAATAAGACATAGGATTTATGCAAGTTTCTTGTAGGCAAAAGGGCTTTATAGAATAAGTAGGTTTACAAGTTAAAAGAAGAGGAGGGAGGTAAGAAAAGATTTAGAGCTAGGTTAGTTGTAAAATGATTTGCATAGAAAAAAGGAATTAATTTTGATGAGATATTTTCTCCTATTGTTAAGATGACTTCTATCTGTGTTGTTTTAAGTATTGTGGCTACTAAAGATTTTTATTTAGAGTAGCTTGATGTTAAAACAACCTTCCTTCATGGTGATTTGGATGAAGAGATATATATGGCTCAACCATAGGGATTTGAGGTCAAAGGTAAGGGGAACTTAGTGTAAAAATTGAAAAAAAGTTTATATGGCTTGAAGCAAGCACCTCAGCAATGGTACTATGAAATTTGATAGTTTTATGCACAAGCACAGATATAGTAGGTGTCATTCAGATCATTGTGTTTACTTTAAGAGGTTGGATGATGATAGCTATATTATTTTATTTTTAGATGTTGATGATATTCTAGTAGTTGGGTGTAATATGGATCAAATTAAGGGGTTGAAATGCTAGTTAGCACATGCATTTACTATGAAGGATTTGGGGGCAAAAAAAATCCTTGTAATGAATATTTTTAGAGATAGGAAGAATATGAAATTGATGCTATCTCAGGCTAATTATGTTGAGAAGGTGTTGCAATATTTCTCTATGGAGAATGCTAAAGCTGTCAACATAGCTTTACCTAGTCATTTGAAGTTGACTAAGAAGATGTGTCCTAAGACACAAGAAGAGGAGGAGAAGATGTCAAAGGTACCATATACTTTAGTTTAGGAAGCTTGATGTATGCTATGGTATCTACAAGGCCAAATATTGTACATGTAATGGGAGTCGTTAATAGGTATACGAGTCATCTAGGAATTGAGTATTTGAATGTAGTAAAATGGATTCTCAGATATTTGAGAGGAACATCATTTATAGGGCTATGTTGTCTCAAATTTGGTAGGGGATATTGATACCAAGAAGAGTACTACAGGTTATGTCTTTTCTATTGGTGGGGTAGCCATGAGCTAGGTTTCTAGGTTATAGAAGGTTAATGTTTTATCCAATATAGATGCAGAGTATGTTGTTGCTAGAGAGGTAGCTAAGGAGATGATATGGATTTAGTTCTTCTTGGAAGAATTGGGACATCGTCAGAAGGATAATTATTTATTTACAAATAGTCAAAATGCCATTCATATTGTGAAGAATTCTTCTCTACATTCAAAGACCAAACACATATAGTTGTAGTACCATTTCATTTGGTTAGTTTTGGATGATGGATGGTTAAAGCTAGACAAGATACATATAGATGACATTTTAGCCAATATGTTTACAAAGGTCATAAAAAGGGAGAAGCTAAACTCCTTTTTAGCTTTGGTTGGTCTTTTAGACTGAACATGAATAAAAGAACAATAGAGTCTAGGGTGGTTTGATCCAGTGGGAGCCTCATGGAGTAGTGGCATAGCTACAAGATTAGTCTCCAAGTGGGAGATTTTTATTTTATGGTGACTGATTAGGAAAGTACTATAAATACTTCATAAATTCTTAATTAATTAATTACAACCCTAAAGTGGTAAAAATACTTGTATAAAAGGGCTTAGGGTTAGGGATTGTTTTAGTGTTGTGATGAAAACTTGGTTCTTGTGGCGGTATTGAGTTGTAAGGAGTTACAGATTGTAATTAGGTTGTAATCACTAGATTTTTATAATATCAGACTTTCTATTTGGTGGACATAGCCTAGGGATTGGGTGAACTACATTAAATCTTGGTGCCTTCTTTTCTTTTCTTTATGATCTATTATTTTTTGATATTGTTTGTATTTGCTTGTAATTGTTACTTCTATCCATGGTTTAATCCTGACAAACTCTGTCTTAGAAAAATATTCTCCAAAAATTTCATAACTTCTTCATAAATAAATATCTTATGATTTTGAAGTTAGTTACAGATACTAGGCACTTAGTATTATCTCTCTTTAACCTTGCTAGCGAAAGTACTCAACTATCTGTCTAGACCAACTTGATCTTTCCACTATTCTTCTGTTAGATACCATAGAAAACTATTATATTGACATCAATGACAAATACAATCATGAATGTAACATGTCATCATGATAATGATCTAATCATGTTTTTACAATACTTTCTCATAGAAGTATCATCATCATTCATGCTTCCAACAATCTCCCCCTTTGGCATTGATGGCAACATAGATGAAAAATATCTTGACTAAAAAATACCAATTGTAAAAGACTGTTATCCTTTCTTTTAAAATCCTCTTCATCAATCATTCTTCCCCATTTATATACCTCAATATTCTCTATATCAAACTATTTTTCCATGCTCAAACTATTTTTCATGATGTAAGTCTTCCCCATTGATATCAAAGTCAAAGGTTTTAGCAACTGTCAATCTCTATAACAAATATCTCTGACTAGCTCAGTGTCAAAAGTCACTATTCAAAATAATATCCAACAAGAGTCCTAGATGATTCTATTTGTCATAGATACTCCCCCATACAAGAAGCATCACCATTTAGTCCAAACAAATAATAATGCTCTATTACATTAGATTGATGCACTCTTGCATCATCTATTTTGATGTAGGAAGGGGCATAAACCCTAACATACCTTGCAAATACTCAAAAGTCTCTTTGGGAAGAGGCTTAGTTAAAATATATGAAATTTTATCTTTTGTGATTAGATACTTCAATTTGAGTTCCTATTCTACAACTTTCTCTCTCAACATGTGATACTTGATAGAAATGTGCTTAGTCTTAGAATACAATATTGGATTCTTAGACATATTCACTATGCTTGTGTTGTCACAATGTATGACAACAAGTTCACTAAATTCTATCCTTATATCCTTTAGTATCTACTTCATCCAAATAACTTGATTACAATTATTTAATGAAGAAACCAATCTTCCTCGAAGAAAGAAGGCTCCACCATTGGTGCTCTTTTTGTTATCCATGTTGCTTGAATAATTAGCATCAATATAAGCATATAAAGTGAAATAATTAGATCTATCACACCAAAATCCAACCTCTATAGTTCCCTTTAAATATCTAAATATCCTTTTTAATTCTTCATAATGTACTTCTCTAGGATCAGCTTGAAATCTTGCAACAACTCCAACTACATTTTCTATATCCAGCATTGTGTGAGTCATATATTGCAACCCTTCAATTATAGATTTGCACTTCTTCTCAATAGGAGTCTCATCCTTTGGAGATAACTCATGTCCAATTACCATAGTTGTTCTAATGGATTTACATGTTTCTAAACCAAACCTTTTAGTAGATCTTTCAAATATTTAGTTTGAGAAATAAAGATTCCCTTTTTGTCCTGTACAATTTGTAATCCTAGGAAGTATTTCATCTCTCCTATCATACTCATTTCAAATTCCTTCTTCATTTCTTCTGCAAACTTGTCACTTTCATCATCAGCTACTCCAAATATGATATCATCAATAAATATTACCAAAATCATCAATCCATCATCAATTTCTTTCTAGTATAGATTATTGTCTTCGATACCTTTTCTAAATCTAAACAATGCTTGTCCAATCTTGCATACCAAGTTTTGGGTGTTTTCTTCAAGCCATATAATGTTTTTTTCAATCTGCATATTATTTCCTTGTCATCTATTACAAGAAATCCTTTAGGTTGTTCTATGTGTTCCTCTTCTTCAAGTTCTCTATTTAGAAATGTCGACTTGACATCCATTTGATACACCTTGAATTTCTTATATGTTTCATATGCTAAGAATAACCTTATTGCTTCTATTCTTTCCATAGGAGCATAGGTTTCATCATAGTCTATTCCTTCTTACTATTAGTAACCTTTACATACCAATCTTTCTTTGTTCCTTACAACTTCACCTTGTTCATTCATTATGTTCCTAAATATCCATTTTATTCCAATCATGTTCCTGTATGTTGGTCTGGGGACCAATTCCCATGTCTCATTCTTCACTATTTGATCCAACTCTTCTTTTTGTGTTTCTAATAGTCATCTTTACATGCTTCATCTACATTCTTTGGTTAAACTTGAGATAACAAACATAGTTCTTCAATGATTCTATTTCTTGTCATCACAACTTTGTCTCTTCTTTCGATGATTTGTTTGGGTGGATGATTCTTTGTCATATTCTTACTAGAAGTAGGAGTCATTATCTCAACTCTTAGCTCCATTAAAGGTTCCAAGATTTGTTCCTTCCTTAGGTCTCCTTCATTCTTCAAATCATTATTAGTCTCAAAGAATACTTAATCATTCCTTGGTTTAGTAACAACATTCCCATCATCAAAATTGTAGTCAACTACTCTTTCTTATATCTTAAATTTCTTATCAACTCTTATATTTGCACTCTCAATAGTACTCTTAATTCTTATATTATAACACATATAAGCTCTTCTTTTTAATGAATAACCAAGAAACATACCTTCATCACTTCTAGCATCAGATTTACCAACATCATCATCCATTTTGATATAACATTTGCTACCAAAAATTCTAAAATACTTAATTATAGGTGAATGGCCAAACCATAGTTCATAAGGGGTCTTGTTTGTCTCTTTCTTGACTTGCAATCTATTCATAGTGTAGACTATTGTATTCATAGATTCCCTCCAAAACATCTTGGATAAATCATTCTCAGCTAACATGGCTCTTGTTGCTTCTATTACTGACATGTTTCTTCTCTCTGCAATGTCATTTTGTTCAGGGGTTCTTGGAGTTGATAACTATCTTTTGATTCCATTAGCTTCACAAAAGATGCCAAACTCACTAGAAATCTCCTCCTCTATCTAATCTTAAATATTTAATCTTCATGCCTAATTCATTCTCAACTCTATCTTTGAATATCTTGAACTTATTAAATGCCTCAGATTTTTCTTTAAGAAATGCAACCCACATCATTCTAGAAAAATGATCAACTAAAATCATGAATTACCTTTCACCATAGAATTCTTTAGTCTTCATAGGACCACTAAGATATATATATAATGTCTAATTTTCTATATTAGTATAGTTCTTGTTGGGAAAAGAAGTTCTAGTATTCTTTTCCAATACACACTCCTTAAAAATTGTGTTAGTAGGTTTAATAATCTTAGAAAAATCTCTAAGTGCAACCATACTACTTCTTTTGACAATGTTGTCAAAGTTTATATGAAAAAATCTCTTATGCCATAACCAATTGCCATCTACCTTAGCAACCAAATATATCATTTCAATTGGGTTCAACTCAAATTCATTACCTCTAAATCTAGTTCCTGTTCTAATTAAGTCAACGAACTTGTTCATATCAGCATTCATATGATGTGAACAACCACTATCAATTATCTAATTAGATTTCTTTTCAACCTATGATACGAAAGCTATTTTCTTTGGACTTTCTTCTTTAATTGCTACAAATCTTATTTCATCATCACTAGCATTTAATGCTTGTTCATCATAATCATCTTCTTCATTTGCATACAAACTTTATCTATTCTAGGTTTGAATTTGTCTTTATACTATTTCTCTCCTTTAGGACACTTAGATGCATAATGACCAAACTCATTGCAAATCCAAAATTTAAAGATTTTCTTACCATTCTCTTCTCTTCTTACTAGAAGGGCTACTCCTTCTATCTTTCTATCCTTTTCAAATCTATTATTGCTAGAAAAGTCTCCCTCAACACTTGTGCTCCTTGAAAAACTAGGTCAAATATTTAGGGCACTAAAAGTTGTTTATATTCTAGTCAATTCTCTAGACTATCTAAGTTCATTCTCAACTACTTCAAGTCTCCCAAGTAGTATTTCCTTTGTGAAATCTTTGGTACGAGAGATCAATGATTGTTTCATTTGAATTGCTTTCTTAAATGGTGGTGTTAAACTCTTCAATATCTTCTAGATCACCTCATCATCTTCCTTAGTTCTTCCTTGAGATCTGATACCTATAGTAATTTCTGATTTCCTACCTACATATGTTCTTATAGATTCATCTTCCATCATTTTAGCATCTTGAAATGCATAAATCTAGCTTTGTAACCTCAATTTCTTAGAATGTTCATCACCTTCAAAACTATTTTAGAAAGCTTTCCAAATCATATGATAATTATCAAGTGACTTTATCTAGTTGTATTCAATTTCAGGAAGTGCAGACAATAGTTCTTCTCAAGCTCTCATGTCATAGATGAAAAGTTTTCTCTCTTCCTTGGTACAAGTTTCCAAATCTTTTCTAGCAATGATTATCTTTTATGATTTTTTCAAGATTCAATATCTTGGACCCATGCACAACAAATGTGTCTTTATCTTTTCCTTCCAACTATAATAATTTGTTCTATCAAACTTTAGACCATCCTTTCTAAATATGTTTTTCATAGATCTCCCAAAGTTGTTAAACTTTATCTTCAAGGACTTGATGCTCTAATACCAATTGTTAGAAATAATAGTCCACCAAGATAACTGGGGGGGTGAATTAGTTATTGAATAATTAAAACATTTATCAACCTTAAATAATCTTAAGCATTTGGCCAAAGTAAAAAAAAACCATACTAAGATCCACTTACACAATTACATTAGATATGTTAACTAGTGAACCCTTTATCAAAGGAAAAACCCTAGTGGGAATGATGGCCACAAGATGATGTACTAATATAAATATTCCTTGTTAGAGGATGGACCTTGTTAGGAGTCTATTACAACAATTAGTACATATGAGTCCCTATCAAGAGACTTTGAATCCCTATTAGGAGATTACAACCCTGTTAGGAGTTGTGCCACCCTATTAGCAGTAGTGGAAGACATAAGGACCCACTATCCAAACAACTTCTAGGGAAAGATCATTGAAATCACTATCCAAATGATCTCTTAACTATTCCTTGTAGAATAATTGTTTGTACTATACTTTAACTTCTTTCCTCTATCATGTCAACTAGACCAATCACTATCAAACCTTTTAGACTAGGTCATGAACCTCAGATCTAAATATCAAACCTCAGATCTCACAATAAAGCCTTGGTAATGAAGTTTTCACCAACTTTTCTCTACTCTTCTTATCTTCACATTCCACTCTTATAATTCTTACAACCATTCACTTCCATCCATATATGATAATGGAAAGTGTCCTTCGTTTATATTGAAACCATAAGGCAATTCCCTAAGTTGGTTGTTACACCTCAGCTAATTATTATAGGACCACATTAAGAACATGTTACACTTAGTGATAACATTAATCTTTTACCTCATAACTTGATTAAATTTCTATACATGTAACATTATGATGAGCGAGCTTAGCCATGTCATCTCTAGAATGTCTTCTTCACATCTATAACTTTAGCTTCTAAGAATAACAACTCTGCTAAGATATATAGCAAGTTTACCAAAATATGCTTCTATAAATACTATCTTAGAATAGTCTTTACTAAAACTTGCATAAATTCTTCTAGAATTAATATCTTATGCTTCTAAAGTTAGTTGCATATACTAGATACTTAGTATTATCTCTCTTTAACCTCGCTAGTGAAAGTACTCAATTATCTATCGATACCAACTTGAATTTTTTATTTTTCTTCTATCAGATACCACCAAAAAATTCTATGTTGACATTAATGATAAACACAATCATGAATGTAATATATCATCATGATAATGATCTAATCATTTCTAAAATACTCCCCCATAGAACTATCATCAACATTCATGCTTCGAACACCATTTACCTTTGTTTTTAATAAAAATGAGTCTATTATTAAAGGCTTAAAAGTGTTTATTCTAAGAGTGCATCTTGTTATGAATGCCAATAATCTATTAGGATTACAACAACCTATTAAAGATACCTCACTAGAGGATTTAGATCTATTTTTAGAGATGTGCCTAGTTAGAGGATTTCAAAATCATCTTAGAAGTATTCCCTGTTAAAGGCCTAGAATAGACACAATGGTTAGAAAAATAAATAAATTTAGTGATAATATATAGCACACCTTTCTTGGTACATCCTCTATTATGTTACCTTAAATATTCTTAGATCTTCACCTTTTACTTTAGCTTGGGAAATAGTCCTCCTACTCTCTGCCCTCATTCTTCTTGTGTGCTTAGCATATGTTGTAGGTTTTTTTTTGACAAATGTCTTCTTCTAGTTGATTCTATTGACTTACACCATCATGGAGACATCGTATTCTCATATCCATCCTTTTGTAAAGTGGACCTCTTTTCTTTCTTTCTTTTGGTCAACAACTACAATAGCTTTGAAGTAATGCCAAGTGATTCTTTTAAATCACTCCATCAAACTATACATGCAAATCTTAAATTTTTTCTTGCTCAAACTAAAATTTGAATTTGAATTCCATAGTGATAATAGTCACAAGACACCCATAACTATCTATCTATAGATTACTACACTTATAGGCCAACTTGATCATTTGCACACTCGCAACTAGGTTTGTGACCTTGCTTAGTTTAGTTATATTCCATCATACTACTTTGCTACATGTTTTTTTCATATTTAGAACTTCCTCTCATATTTTTACATCAATAGTGAATGGGCTCTAGCCACTTATCTTTCACACTTCTCTTTTCACTCCACTATTTTGACTTATATTCTAGTCTACTATTGGTTTTACTTGTAATATTTTGAGACCTCTTGTTAACTAATTACCAATAAATGGAAAAAAAAATACTCTAACTTAGTGCTTGAGTTTATTTCTTATTATTTTCCTAGATGATATAGCTTATTATAATAATATCCCCCTTTGTCATTGATGGTAAAACCTTATATACTACATTTTGGATTGACAAGATACCTAGACTGAGACATGAAATGTTTCAATGCTTAGCCAATATATTTTGTCCATTTGTGTCCAGGCTTTATGTTCCTTATCTTTGTTCTCCTTGATGACATTTTTTTTGGATATTTATTCATGTTCCCCCTAAGACATATACTCCTTTTGTATCTCTCCTATATTTTCATCATCCCTTGTGTATCTTTCTTCTCCCCCTTTATGTAACTTCTCTGCCTTTTTGGCATCAATGACAATGGGAATAGTGGAGGTAGAATGAAATAATGATATTTTTTTTTTTCTCCTCCTATAATGATGATTCCTTTTGTGCCACATTTTTCAAATCTTTTTGCTAATGTCCTTGTATATTTCTCTCACTAAGTTAAGAGTATTGTCCCATGATTCCTTCAAATCTTGTTGAGCAATCACTACTCTCCATAACTCTACTAACTACCTTTAACATACTTCATTATAATTTTTCACTCATGTTAGGCAAGCAACTCATCTACCTCTTTCAAAGATGCATTGATGGACCCAATAATTGGAGTCAAGAAGCATTGAAGCTCTAAATGTTTGATAGTTATTTTCTACTCTTCATCTTGCAGTTGGTGCAATAGGTACATGATGCCTTTTATCTCGGTGATATGTTTGATTGCTGATCCAGAGAGTAGATCAAATGCTTATACTAAAATATTGAGTTTTTTTGAGTCTTTTATTTTATATTCTCAAGGTCACCTATTGGGGTGTGTGACATGCTTGGTTTCTAAATTACTAGGGTTATTTATATCAAGTCTTTTGACAACTCATCCTTCAGTGTCATAAGTTCCCCTTCCTTTTCTTCAACAACTTTCTTCTCCTCTTGAAGTCATCTCATTGAAACTTGACATTCCATGATCCTTAGAAGATAGTATGAATTTTAATGAAGGTACCTCATCATATCTCTAATTTGAGTAGTAAAATTATCAATATCATAGTAAGTTTCTTTTCCTACAAGTCCCTTTACGATGTTACAAGCATCAATTAGCATGCTTACATGTTTGTACCTTTTGTTATTTTTACAATGCATTTTTATATTTCTTAGTGAGCTTAGTATATTTTATTAACTCCTTTTATTTCATTTCTTTGGTTCTCTTTCTCATTTCATTAACATGTTCCTTAAGCTTTATCCTCTTTATATATCTTTGGTTGCATTAGATTCATATAGTGCACCATCATCCCCTCATATAATAGACTTTGTTAGTTCTTGGGATGCTTCTATCCCTTTTGTCCTTTTCATTCTTCGCAAATCCTCTAAGTGTCTCTTCCTTTTCTTTAGCTTCTTGATACTCCTTTTTCCTTTGGATGGCTTTGAGGATGGATTGGCTATTAGTGTCTCTAGGGGTTGAGTGGGTTGTATGTCATCTCACCATTGCATTATTTTTTTTTTTTTTCTCATTCCTCTCCTACATCAATTAATACATCCATCACAGGTATTTGTGTATCACTTTATTCATTACCTATTTATATCTCCTATGTTACTTCTTTCCTCTCTTCTTGTCAAACTATTTCACATGACCAATTATTCTTGTTCTTCATTCTTTTCTTCCTTGGTAAAATCTATGATATTGGCCCATTCATCAACTATCTAAGTCTCATCTTTGAGTTTCTCTTATGTAGTTGGAAGTGTCATTAAGGCCTATTGTATTTATCTATTTTCCTTTGGTTCTTAATTTAGATCTTGAATAGTCTATGTTTTCTATTCTACATGTGTAGCAAGCTTCTCTACTAGTTGCTTCTTAATGCTTCTAGGACCTATTGTCATAGGTCTCACTTTTTCCTTCTAGACATCTTTGTCTATCTTTCTTATGGGGATATCTAACTTCTTCTCAAGTACTCTTATAGATCTTCCTAAGACCTATCCTTGATAGGGTACTTTCATTACCCTACTTAGAGATCACTACTAAGATCCATATCTCTTTTAGAACTGTCCACCAACTTCAAACTTCAAACTATACCTTAACTTTCTCCTAAGCACTTATGGGCATAATTAGCCATTCTTCTTCCCTAAATATTATTGGGACTAGGAATAGGTTCCCTCTCTATTCCTTTTTTATTTTCAATCTTCCTCAATCCATTTTGTTGTTTTCTCACTTGCATTTCTCATCAATTTATTGTTTGGTTAGTTCTAGGCCTTGTAGCCTTTTTCCCCAAATTAGGCCTCCTAGAAACTAGGCTTTTTGAATTTCTCACAAAATCCCTTAATGACCCCATAAATCAACCATGGATTATTTCTACCATTAGCAAATACTCAAATATGTCTTGGATCCTAGGTCCTAACACTATTTGTACACTAGGTTTCTACCAAAACCCTATTTTTAAGGGTTTCTAGGGCATGTGAACCAACCTAGTCTTTTTGCTTTCAAAAAGTGCTTCAAAGATATTCCTTGTACACCTCCTTTCTTTTACATGTTTAAGACAAATTCCCATTCACTTAAACACTTCTAGATTGGCACTTCCAATCCATTTAGTAAGTCTTCTTACTACTATTATAAGTAAGCACCTAGGCAAAATATGGCTCACTCACTTAGGGCTTATTAGTAAAAATAGCTCCTCTGTAACCCATGACTCAAAAACTCATATTTACACTATTTAAAAATTCTCCTACTTGATTCCAAGAGGCCATGGAAGGTCAAGCATAGGAACTCAAGTAGGAGCCATATTTATATTATTGACCTTGAACCAAGTAGTAAATCAACAAAACACAAACAATTAAAAAAATGATAACTAGTCTAGAAAAAAAACCAACCCAATGCTATAATGGATAAGTACACAACACAAAGTTAAGTTTCAATGCATTGTTTCAGTCCTTTCAATCCATGGATGATTGGATGAAGGCTCTCTTACATGAATACAACTTATTCTTGCTCTTTCCAAACCACAATATGTATAATGTCCTTCCTAACTATCAAGTTAGTTTTTAGATGACCTTATATACTTCTATTGAGCTGTCATTTTGTATGATGCTTAATAGTAGGAGTCCCTTTTAAATGCTCTCTTGAAAAGCTAATCTGGGATTGACTCCGAGGTTTTGGGTGATCTTGTGACCTACTAGAATCCACTTAGTTGAAGATAAATGTATTTGTTCATGGGGAGGTCTTTGCTGGTTCAAATAATTTGGATAAGATTTAGAATCTACTTGCTATTTCAAAAGAATAAAACACATAAAAGAACTATATTTTTCTATTTTTCTATTTTTAAATGAATGTAGTCTAACAATGCAACTATATGAATTCTCAATCATGAGGTTTGTAAAAACTTTGCTTACTAGTCCTGAAATAATCTTCTCACCATTTCTTAGATAATAACTTGGGGTTTTTCATATGTTTAACCATGTGATTAGTAAAGAAAATAAGAAAGATAGGGTAACAAGAAATATAAGCAAATAACATGAAAAGTAAAATCCTAACGGACATAAGCCATGAAAATAATACATTTGCGAGTTAAACCTCTAAAAATATTGGTGGGCAACCAATGAAAATAGGAGCAGTAATTCCTTAATTCCATTAATGCAATCATCCATAGGAATTTAGTAACCATAAGATGTTTCACTCTTCATCAAATCACAAGGCCATGGAAAGTGCACTCGTGCGAGAAAAAATGCTATGTAGGAACAATATAGTGTTGGATACAACTGATTAATTGTGTGTTGTCTTTGATGTTACATAAATGTCATATTAGTTGACAAACAATGCTTATCGAGCTCACTTGGTTAGTGAAGAAATTTTTCCTTGTCTACCAAGTGTGCACAAGTTTACTCTAGATAGATGTTAGTGTCTACCAAGCTCACTTAAGCATCAAAGGAATTGAGGAAGGAAAGAGTGTTAATCAAGCTCACTCAATTAACAAAGGCAAAGTTGGACAGTGTCAATGTTCACTAAGTTCACTTGATTGTCGAAGGATTTCTACAAGTTCACAATGTTAACCAAGCCTCTATTGGTTAATATAGAGAATCATTCTAAAGTTAGTTTCTATTGAGTAGGGTCAGCTTATAAAGGATTTTTCTTGTTTTGGCATATGAAGCTTAATTACTTTATATATTGATTCTAGCTGACTATGATGATGAATATTGATTATTGTAATTTGAATTTGGGCTGACTTGACAATTTGAAAGGTATAAATAAAAGGTCAAGTTGTGATTTCTAGTGTGTGTGCAAGTGCATTGATTGAATTGAAAAGAAAAGGAAAAAACTTGAAGGATAAACAAGTATCGTTGTGGAGCAAAAAAGTATTATTTGATTAGGAAGGATCAAGTTTAAGAAAAAGAGAGATCTAGATTCATAAATTTAGTTGCATCACAATTAGGTCATTTCATTGTTACTCTCTAACCATTGTAGTAGTGATCTACAATCTCTTAACAGAGTTGGTTTAACGGCTAGTTCTAAATCCTCTAACAAGGTGGCAATTCCATTGAATTGTTTTAAGACCTCTTGCAAGGCCACTCCTAATAGAGTGATTAAATCCTCTAATAGGGTCACACTTAGCAATGTGTTATGTAACCTTTAATAGGGTTGGCTCCTAATAGGGCTCACTTCAAAAGAATGAAAAATAGTAACTAGTTACATTGGTGGTTTTTCCCAAATTGGGTTTCCACATTAAATCCTAGTGTCTCATGTGTTCATGTTATTTCTCTTATGCTTGCAAGATTAATTACTATTAATGTTTTAAGATCTACTAAAAGTAAATCACACTCTATATTTACAGAGTTACAACATTTTTTGTGTGTTTACCGAGTAACAACAACCATCAATTTTCTTAGTCTAAATTTATTGTTGACATCTAAGGGATCTGGGATTTATTTTAGTGGTAACTAATTCATTCCCCCCCCCCACGTTAGTTACTCCTTCTATATTGCCAATAATTGGTACTAGAGCTTTTGGTTCTTGCAAGAAAGGTTTTAAGGACATAAGCTAAAGATCAGGATGTCTTACAAGAGAGAGATTCCAAAGCTAAATTGAGAAAACTTTTCAGCATGGCAAGCACTCATGAGACTTCATCTAGCCACCATTAGTGATTTAGGCTACAAATAGCTTGATGAAGAATTAAAAACTCCTATGATGAATTTGATAAGATCAAAGATTGTAGCACTTCTTTTGATATATGGAACAAGCTAAAGGATATCTATGGTGGTGATGACAATGTGAGGAGAGCCAAAGCAGAAAGCCTTAGAGGATAGTTTGATCAAATGAGAATGAGAGAAGATAAAAATGTTACCAAATATGTGGAAAGAATCAAAGCAAGTATTAGTGTAATTAGAGCTTCTGGAGGAGAAATCAAGGAAGAAATTGTTTTAAGTAAAGTTCTCAGAACATTGCTTCCTATCTATGCAATTAGAGTATCTACTATTCAAGAAAAGAGATGTGACCCAAATCACAAGTTAAGTTTGGATACCTTGGTGGGAAGATTGTGTCGGTGTTTGAAAATGTTACCTATTTCCAATTACCCTGATGAGAACAAGATGCATCTAGGGGCAGCTAACTCCCATTATCAACACATCCATTCAGACACCAGGCCAACTATAAGGCTATACTCCTTCTGCACTTCAGGCTCTGCAAAACCTAGGCGGGTGGACCTATAGATTCTTTATATGGTACCAGTTGTCAAAGCATACACTGAATCTAATGCAAAGCAGATAGAAACCCTTATTTCTCCTAATAACTTATGAAATAACGTATATCTGCAGTAGCTAGATGCAAAACAATGAAATTCATAAGCTGAGTGAGGGCATTCTGTTTAGAGCTCTTCAACATGAAAGGGAAATTCATTTGATTAAAGATGTTGATTCAACAAAACTTCAAAAATGCAACAGTATAACCAGTGATCCTATAACTGATTAGTGCCTACTCCATTGGGCAATTCCATGAATTCAAAACATACATCTATGACATTAGGGCGTATCTCATATACCCAGACATCAGATCTATCCAACCACCTTGTGATTCAGACATCAGTGTTCATTTAGGTCTCATTCTCACAAAATATCCTTCTCAAACAACCAGTAACCTTGTTTAAACATATTGAGCATTTACTTGGCCCTTTGGTCCAACAGCAAAATACATCAAACATACAACCTGAAAGGGATGCAAATGGGTCTCAAATCTTTGTTCCAAAACCACATAAGACTTACAGATTGCTGAGACAGGAGACAAGAACCAAAACAAAACTAGTGAAATTGTTGCTCATATGTATTCCTTTCCTTGAAACTATACATTCAGATGCATAAAATTAAAACATGAAACAACCTAATATCTCAGAACTATCTATATTATCTCTACAATGCTGTTCACATGAGAGTTCTGCTGAAGAAAATGGTGTCACAGTCATGGAAACATGTCAAAATACTAGAACCAATGGTCTCATAGTGCAAAAACTAGAATCCCCAATGGTATCACAGCAATGAACTTTTTCTTCCCAAAAATTGGAACCCCTAAAAAGTGAAGAAAGAAATAAAGATATAGCAAGAAATGAATTCCCGGATCTGATATGCAATTGCCAGGTGTCCACTTGAAATCCAATCCTCTATAACTGAAAAACCTCTTTCTTCCCTCTCTCTATCAACTGGTAGATCAAATCTTCATCATTATACCTCTCAAAGGCATCAAAATATCTGAAAAAGTAATGATGAAAAGATGCAACTGATTCTTGATGCATTCACGGTAAGAAGTGAAAAACTAGTTACAATGTGATTTCAAGAAGCCAAGGAAACAACCTCAAATTGATTTTCTTCACCTTAAGATTGCAACTAACCCCTAAAACCATCCTCTAACCAATCTTAATTATCATTGAAGAACTCAGCCTGTTCTGTCGCCAATGCCTTTGATTTCACAAATTGTCCTATAACTTGAACCAAGAAGCACCTGTGCAAAAACAAACTCCAGATTTGGAAAGTTCAGGTTCTCTCGGTTCCAACGGTATATTGGAGTGCCTAATTCGGTTAAAAATTTCCCTAGATATGGCCGTTTGAAAATTAGGCCTCTGTTTATGTCTCTATGACAATATTTCACAAATATATGAACTTTCAAAAGTTAAAACTATATCAGAAGTTCAAACTTTATTTAAAAAAAAAAAGTCCATGTCAGTTTCTTGGCAAAATAATTTTAAAATGAAAATTTTAAAATCATTTTATTTTTTCTAGCCTCTTTAATTTCGGGTCAACTCCAGGTTTGACCAATGCCACGTGTCACTTTCTGATTGGCTGTTGACTCTTGCCGGATTCTTGAGTTTTTCGGTGACCTCGCTATGTCGTTAGCCGGATTTTTCAAGATTTTCCGGCAAGCGACATAGCGACCTGCCGGATTTTTGACTTTTTCGGCCGCCTATAAGCTGCTGACGTCATCATTTGGGCATGCATTTTCTTTCAAAATTTACTTCACTCCTTCTAGCTGACTGGGACCCACGTGCACCTACCTTGCCTTTTCAAAATGCTTTGTCTTGTTGACACTATATGTTTGGGTGCAAAAGCATATAAAGACTAAAAATACTTCTCACTTGCTCAATGTGGGATAATGTTCTTCAATGGTTCTTGCTCTTTGTGTTTGCTGTGATTGCTAAATGCATGAGTTTTCTTATTCCAAACATGAAACTCCATCTTGCTGGTCATTTTTGCTATGAATCTACAGACTTTTCATTGTAATGGTCATTTCTTATGCACATGGTCATTTAAAATGCTGCTACTCCCTTCAAAAACGTGGCTGCACCTTTAGAGAAGCCATGGGCTTGAAAAATGGGGGTTCTTTGCTTCCTTTTTTATGCACATATGGTCTTTTATTGATTGCTTGCTGCAAAAACGTGAATCACATGCTACCTTGAGCTTTGTTTCACCAACAAATTTGTTCATTTCTCTAAAAAACGTGGATGCTTCTTCCTTTGTGGATGTTTGCTGCTGTCCTCTTTGTTTTCTCCAGACATGGAGCACATCTTCTATGTTGAAAACTACCTCTCAGCTGCAACTTTCAAATTGAGACTACAATGTGGGAGAGAGCAACCTTTATGCAATCTTTTCCTTAATTCAATGTGCAAACTCACAACAAAAGGCTTCATTGTGCTCGTGGATTTTAATTGATGTGGAAATTTCTTGATTAATACTATCTTTTGAAATTGCCGGCAAATCAGCATCATATTGTGATCCTCTAAACCTCTTTAATGGAACACTTTCCAAATTCTCTCTTTCTTGAATCTTCACATGCTCCTTGTATTTTGCTTTTAAGAAACCATTTCCACCATTTTCTTTGTCATAAAATTGAATCATATGCATAATGATCATCAATTCATTATTTTAAACTCACTTTTAATCAATTATACAAATTGTGAATTAGTGTCTGGAGGCCTGCCGGTTGTAATTAAAACTTGATCCAATCAAGTTACTAAGCCACGAAAATCGGCATGAGTGTTCAATCCTGCATACTCTATCACGCTGCAAATTTTCAACCCATGATGGATTCCCAGTCAAGAGATTTTAATTGCCAAACATCCATACTTCAATTACTCTGCAGGCAAACAATGTTAAAAAACATAAACTGGGCTCGAGTTCGGCATTATAAACTGGGTTATTGATCACTTGGGGTTTTGAAAACTAGGATATAAGTTCTTTGCCATGAAGAGAATATAATTCCATGTTTTGGGCTCATGAAGAATCACAGGGCACATTTGGCGAATTTTCGAAAACAGGCACTTGGAAATTTTAACTGGCAAATGTGTCAAAAAGTGATTTTTGGCAAATGTACGGACATAAGAAAGTATGCAAATGGATTTATCATGACTTAAGAACTGGCATACTTCAAGGATTTCTAGGACACAACACAATGGTACAATCCATTTAGGCTAGCCAATCACACGATCAAAGTTATAACATGCCGAATAGGGGTACGGATCAATCTGGATACCGTAGCCGTAACAAAACAATGCAAACTGGGTTTTTGATCATGTTAGCAAACTGATCAAATGGATTCGACATGATCTCAAAATTGGAACATATGAAGTGTCTTACCCCTAGAACACAATGCAAAAAGGATTTTTTCATTTGGGTCAACTGGGTCAAAGATATGATTGGTCGAACAGGGCTTCCTAGAATTGTGATCAACTAGTTAAATGCACAAAACAGTAAATGACCAACTTTGCAGGGTGTAAAACCTAGTCAAATGGATTTGAAAAGACTTGAAAATTGAAACATAGGTTCTTTGTTATACACACTAAACATCCCCAAAGTGACTAGTCATGACACAGTCCTGGGTAAAAGATATTCAGATGCAAACTAGGCCTCTGATCGCTATTTGACACTTGGTAGAATTGCAAATTTTGTTACTAGCTTAAAATGGGACTTCACAGAATGATTCGGGATGGCAAAATAACATTGTGGATCATATGCATATGTCAAATGAAAGGTGTTAAGCCACTCAAACACCATCTAGGCCTCAAGCTACCAACTGACCACATGCATAAAAGGCACTTTAGGACATGATTTTCCAAAATTTTCAAAATGTGACTAAAAATGAAGCATGCAATTTTTAGTCCCAACAGATTGATAGCTTTTGAGCTAGACAACTTTGACAATTATGTTCCAACTTCCAAAAATGGTGATTTTGCATTTGAAGCCAAACTTTCACTCAAAGAAATAGGCAAGAAAATGAAGGACATTTAGTCAAAAAGTGAAGAGAAAATAGAGGAAAGTTCTAACAATGATCTTGAAGTTGTTGAAGCTTTATTTGAAAAGAAATATTCTAGAGGTAGAAGAAAGTACAAAGGTAAAGTTCCTTTAATCTACCTTTCATGTGAAAAGATTGGTCATAGTGCTACCAGGTGACCAAACAAAGAAAGAAAGGATGAGAAGAAGAGCCACAAATACAAATGCAAGAAGGAATCCAAAAGTAATAAATCCTTCAAAGACAAAGGTAAGAAGACTTGTTTTATGACTAAAAATTCTGATAACAGTGAAGATGAAATAGTGTACATTGCCATAAAAGATTAATCTAATGAAGAAGAAGATAAGATGGCACTTATATCTGATGTTACTAAAAATGACACATAGATCATAGATAGTAGATGTTCACATTATATGACTAGTGATAAAACAAAATTTGAACACTATGATGGAGGTAGTGTAAGGTTTGGAAATAATGAACCTTGTTACATAAAAGGGAAAGGCTAAATCTCATTAACCAATGAACTTGTATTTGACAATGCCTATTGGGTTGAAGGATTGAAACATAACCTACTAAGTGTGGCACAACTAATCAACATTGGATTCAAGGTAAAATTCATGCATGGCAAGGCAAGACTGCTAGATGACAAAGGGAATCTGACTAGATTAGGCAAACAAACAAGAGATAACCTATTTTATCTTGATCTTGGTAATTGTTCATGTTTTATTGCTCAAATGGAAGAAAGTTTGTTATGGTATAGAAGACTATGTCATGTAAACTTTGATAATATGGTCAAGATAAGAAAATTTAGAAAAGTAAGAGGTATCTCTAGTTTGAAGAAACTAGATGTTGAATTATGCAAAAATTGTCAGATTGGCAAAATGAGAAAGACTAGTTTTAAGAGAAAAAACTATCAAGTTGAATATGTCTTGGAAATTATGCATACTAATTTGTGTCGACCCATTGGAATAGAAAGTTATAGTGGAGAAAAATTATTTATTCTTTTTGTTGATGACTACTCTAGAATGATGACTATTATGTATCTTAGAGAAAAGTTAGAAGTATTTGAAAAATTCAAATGGTATCTAGCAAGAGTAGAAAAAGAAACTGGAAAAGGATTGAAATGCTTAAGATCAGACAGAGGTGGTGAATTCATCTCCAATGAATTCAATAATTTCTACATTCAAACAGGAATCAAAAGGAAAGTATCAGCCCTTAGAACTCCTAAGTAGAATGAAATAGCTAAAAGAATAAATAGATCCTTCATGGATTATGCAAGAACTCTAATGATTGAAAAGAATGTAGCTATCAAATACTAGAAGGAAGCCATCAGCACTATAGTTCATACTTTGAACCAAGAAAAATTGGAAAAGGACTCAGATAAAACTCCCTATGAATTATGGTATAGCTACAAATCCAATGTAAGTTACCTAAAAGTATTTGGTAGTAAATGTTATATCTTGAAAGAGTCTAGAAAAGGAAATTTTGATGTGAAAGGTGATGAAGGTATATCCTTAAGATATTCTTGCAGAAATAAGGTGTATAAGTGTTTGAATTTTTCTACTAATAAAATCATAGAAAGTGCAATGTGAGAATTGATGAGTTTGCAAAAAAGACTAAAGAAGAAAGAAAAAGGGAACCAAAAGATTACAAAAAGATTTGTATACTTCAAACCTGATACATTATCAGGAACATCTAACAATAAGGATACTTCACATCACAAGTCTTCCTCAGCTACCAAGTTGCAAGAAGTACAAATTGATTCATAGGGATCTGAGTCTAAAGCTATTGAGCCAATACCTACCAAGTCTAAGTGACTTGAGCAAAAAGTTGAGATTCAAAATGAAGATAGTACAATTCATTCAAAAGGAAAAGAACCTTTATTGGCCAAGTATGTTAGAAGGCATCATGCACCTAATCATATTATTAGAGATAAATTAGAAGGTACTATGACAAGAAGAAAATTGAAAGGTACATGTTTACTTGCTGATTTTGAACCTAGAAGTGTTAAGGATGCTATAGAGAATGAAAGTTGGATTTAGAAAATGAACAAAGAAATAGTATAGATAGAAAATAACAAAATTTGGACTCTTGTTCCTAGACCTAAAGATAAAAATATGATTGGAACAAAGTGGGTCTTCAAGAATAAGTTGAATGAAGATGGACAAGTATCAAGAAACAAAGCTAGATTAGTGTGTAAAGGCTATTCTCAAGAAGAAGGAATTGATTATGGTGAGACTTTTGCTTCAATTGTAAGATTAGAAGGTGTTAGGACCCTGCTTGCATATGCTACTCATAGAGGTTTCAAAGTATATCAAATGGATGTTAAATATACATTCTTTAATGGAATTCTTGATGAAGAATTGAATAGCTAGAAGGTTTTGTTGATCCTACCAAAAGGGATATGGTTTGAAAATTACAAAAAGCACTATATTGTCTCAAACAAGCTCCTAAAGCTTGGTATGAAAGACTACATAACTACTTGATATAGACTGATTTTCAGAGAACAAATGATACCAATAGTCTATACATCAAGGAAGGACCAAATAACAAAATTGTGTTGGCAAAGATATTTGTGGATGATACTTTATTTACAAGAAATGATGACCTATTCAAAGCATTTTTAGAAAAAATGAACAAAGAGTTTGAGATGTCCATGTTTGGTGAAATAAATTTCTTTGTTGGATTGTAGATAGAACAGAACAAAAATGGTATCCATATCACCCAATCCAAGTATGTAAAAGAGATACTCAAGAAGTTTGGTATAGAAGATTCTAAATTAGTTGGTACCCCTATGTGTATTAGACTCAAGCTTACCAAAGATGATGATTCTAAAGAAGTAGATCAGACCTTATATAGATCAATGATTGGAAAATTACAATATGAAGTTCACACAAAGCTTGATATTGCCTTAGTAGTTGGGATAGTGGCAATATTCTTAGCTAAACCTAGAGAAAATCATATGATGGCAATCAAAAGAATTTTGAGATATTTGAAAGGTACTAAAGACTATGGCTTATAGTACAAACTTGGATGAAACCTAGACCTAAAGGTATTCGCTGATGCTAATTGGGCAAGAAATCTTTATGACAAAAAAAGCACAAGTGGTGGAGCTTTCTTTCTTGGAAAAAGGTTGGTATCTTAGACAAGCAAGAAGCAAAATTGCACATTAGCAAAGAAAATAATGAAACTAAAAGCAAATAACATGAAATTAAAATCCTAAATAGACATAAGCTATAGAAAAAACACGCTGCGAGTTAAAATTTCAAAGAAATTAGTAGGAAACCCATGAAAATAGGAGCAACACTTCCTAGAATCCATTGATGCATGTTGGAGTTGAGGAAAGCCAACTCCGAAGACGCCAAGATCACCTGCATGCGAACCTGTCAAAGAGAAGCCATAGAAGGGGAGGAGCATGGAGCACGGGAAAAAATCCTAAACGGACATGAGAGCCAAAAATGCAAACACACTAAGAAATGTATTTACAATAAGAAAATGGCTTCACAATGTTTACAATGAGAGAGAGCCCGAATATAAAGAGCTCATGGAAGCTTGTAGAACAAGCTAGAAGATAAGTGTGACAACTAGAAGGGAACAAACTCCCGTGTTGTCACAACATGCATTAAATACGAAATATTAAATAAATGCATGACCTAAGTAAACTTAAGCAATAGAATAAATAATTAAATATTAATTATTTACTCTAACACCCCCCCTTAAGTGCAACTTAGGGAAATGCCTTAAGCTCGCAAAGCTAAGATGAAATGCATAATGGGTCCCGGCAACGAGGCCATTTTAGGTACCCAAGTACAATGCAAGAAAAATGCAACCTCTGTAAACGGGGAAAGAGAGAAAACCACATGGGAAAAACCCTCCCCTAAAAAGAGTTAAGAACCCAGTGAAGAGCTGAAGAAGTCTCCAACTAGGGAAAATGTCCCCTAAAACAGGAACAAAGAGTGATCATGAAGAAGTAGCATCACTGAAGCATGAAGAATCGCAAATCTGTCAAACTGCTGATCTGAAGAAACCTCCATGGAAGAAGAAGGCACAAACTGAGCATGTCTATATGGTAGATGATCCATCTCACCGAAATGCATAGGTAGCCAGCCACTGCAATCGCCTTGTATGTAGGATCAACCACTGAATACATAGTTCACACTATCGAACCATCGAACCACGGATGCATTAGAACACAGTATAACCCCCCCTTAATGCAGACGGGGTGTGATGACAGGCAACTGAGAAGGTGAGCCAAAATCTTCTGCAAACGAACCAAGAACGAGGAGAGAGGAAAAGAGGTACAGACACTGATAAAGACATGGTCTAAATGACTCTGCATGGGGCTAATGTCGTGGAAGGGACACTCACTTGACAAAGGGAGAATGCCTAAAACAGCAAACAGATAATCCCCCCCCATGGTGCTTTATGAAATAGTGCAAGTACACCTGACTCAAAACAACGTTCATGACTCCCGAAATACAAAAGTGATAGTTTATCTCAGTGCGAAATAGAAAAGTGCTTCAAAAGGATAGCTACAATGATCAAAACTAAAAAAGAGCTGCAACAAAGGAAAGTACAGCTGAAAAGAAAGCAAACCATGCCAGGAAAACGATCCTCGGGCCTAAAACACTCAAAATATCCACCATAGAGAAAAAATGCCAAAACTATGATAGAAAGAGAAGAGGCCAAAAGTGAGGAAAAAAGACGACAATTTTGAAAAGTACACAGAACCAGCTTTCCAGAAATATAAAGTTTTCCAAAAACAGACATGGGACGCAAAAGATATGCATGCCGGAGTCAAAAATAGGACTTCGGACTTCAACAGAAAAAATAGGCAATAAAAAAGAATCAAAACCTAAAAATACCTACACCAAAATCTCCCTCTCAGAACCAGCTTTCCGGCGCTTCTTTCGGATCGGAAAAATACCTCCGTATGCAAGAGTTATGGCCAAAAAACCACAAGTAGGTCCAAAAGTGAATCAGGAGAGGTGCAAGCAAGGGCTGATGCAGTGCTGACGTCAGCAAGTCATGCGATTAAATTTGACGGCTTGGAGGTCGTCGCAGCAAAAAAAGGGCCACGTGGCATTGCCACATGGCAGTGCTGACGTGGCAGGGGTGACGTAGCGGGTCCACGTGGCAATGTGCCACGTGGCGCCCATGCCACGTGTCACCCCCGCAGTGGCCTACTCGGCTGACGTTGCTGCAGAGTTGGCTGAGCGGCGCTGGCGGGCAGAGGCGGCCGCAGGGCAGCAAAGCCAGGAGGAGCCGCCGGCGGAGGTGGCCGCAGGGCGGCGGAGCCAGGAGGAGCCGCCGGCGGAGGGCGGCGGATGAGCGGCGGCCGGGAGGAGGCCGGGCAGCGGCGGAGCCGGGAGGAGCCGCGGCAGAGCGCGGGCGGCGCTGCTTGCTGCGGCCGCTGCGGGCGGCGTGCGGGTGGCACGGTGGCGGCGCCTGAAATAAATTTTTTTTTAAAAAAAATCCGCGCTGCGTCTGTACGACCGTACGACAGTGACCCTGGGATCCTCAAAAAATTGCCAAAAATGCCCTGTCTCCAAAAATGAAAAGCTTTATATGAATCCTGACTGCAAACGGCCTTCCGGATCCAATGGTGATGTCCGTTTGGGCTGAAAGTGCTCCAAAAAATCTCTGATCCCCTAATTTGAAGAAAAAATGCACAAACAAACTAGGGTTTGTGACTTCAAATCACGGCTTCAAAATTTCTTCAATAAAGCTGCAGCAGGAAGGCTTTGATACCATGTTGGAGTTGAGGAAAGCCAACTCTGAAGACGCCAAGATCACCTGCATGCGAACCTGTCAAAGAGAAGCCATAGAAGGGGAGGAGCATGGAGCACGGGAAAAAACCCTAAACGGACATGAGAGCCAAAAATGCAAACACAATAAGAAATGTATTTACAATAAGAAAATGGCTTCACAATGTTTACAATGAGAGAGAGCCCGAATATAAAGAGCTCATGGAAGCTTGTAGAACAAGCTAGAAGATAAGTGTGACAACTAGAAGGGAACAAACTCCCGTGTTGTCACAACATGCATTAAATACAAAATATTAAATAAATGCATGACCTAAGTAAACTTAAGCAATAGAATAAATAATTAAATATTAATTAGTTACTCTAACAATGCAAATGTCGATGGGAAATTTTAGTAACAAAATGATGCTTCACTCTTCATCAAATTGCAAGGCCATGAAAAGTGCACTCATGCAAGACAAAGAGTTATGTAGACACAATTTGTGATCTCTCCTCAAGCTAGATAAGTCAATGGAATTTGTAAATCTGTAGCAAACACCAGAACTAAAAGATCACACAACCAAAAACAACACAATAAACCTTTGGCTCAATCACAATCCCATGAATAAAATTCACAAAACAATGACACATTAGGAAAGAATAACTACACTCCAAATGCAATCACCAAAAGCATAATTTTATTGCATAATAACGGCAACCCCTATTACATTTTACAATGGGGTATTTATAAGAAATCATCTCCTCAATTTTTTTTGAGAGTGAGAGATATATTCATGCAATAAAATGCTTTTAAAACATTAAAACAAACTAAACATATAGAAACTAGCAATTAATCTGGTGCTTAGAGGGACTCGATCCATAATTTTTTCATTAATTAGATGCATGAGCCCTTTACATGTCAAAAACAAAAAAGCATGAGAGAGAAAGTAGGAGGAAGCCATTAGTCAAAGTGGAAGTGCATAGAGGTGCCAAAATTAGAAGTTGGTCCTTCACTAGGCACATGTTGAAGCTAAACTGCCATCAGAATGCATTTCCCATGCATGGAAAGCACTATTTTTGGAACTAGCAGTTAACTGTCAGCACACCTATAAATTGCAAAGTTGTAGACCTACACATCAACTATGGACCTACGGAGCTACACACCTAAACACTTCAAAAATGCACACCTACAGACCTATGGAGCTGTGAACCTATGCACCTCGATAGCTCAAATTGCCAAAAATTCAAAGTTGTCAATTTTGAAAGTGGTTTCTAGGTTTTTCTCAAATGGAGTTTTAGATCACTTTTTGTGTACATTCTTTGCCCCTTTTTGATGATTTATACCCTCTTTATAGCCAATCACTTTCATAAATTTGAACTACTTCTACTTCTTCAATCTAAAATCCCAAGGCCCCTGTGTTGAATCTTGTAATTAATAGTAACATAAGATGAGGAATCTATTCTACTTCATGTGTCCAACCTTTGTATCTTTGACCTTTGTCTTCTCTCCAACTGCCCTATCCTTTCCAACGATAAACCAAATGATCTAGATGATCAAATGTTTGTTGGAATATTCAAATATGAAAAGAATACTTATGAGAGAGAGGGGGGGGGGGGGGGGTGGGTGAATCAAAAGTATTGTACTTTAACCAATAAAACCTTTTAACTGAAATTAAATTGCATGCATGTAAATACATCAAGAAAATATGAAACTAAAACATGCATAAACAACACATAACACTGGGATTTGGTAACCCAGAAAGCCTCTAGAAATAAGAAGGTAAAACTGGGGTGGGGATGATACCCACAAAAATTACCGCAACAATATTGTTCAACCACTTCTGATGGTCTGCCCTGTTAAAGGCTTTACACTATGTCAATAGTGACTTGGTTAAAGGATTTCAAAACACTCAACATGAAGTGTCACCATATTAAAGGATTTATTCACCTTTTGATAAGGATCTACAGATAGCTGTTAAGCCAACCTATCTACATAGGATTTCCTTTCTAATACATTGGTAAGAGAGTATTAGATATTATAAACTTGATTGTTTGCAATCCTTGTTTGCTGAATGCAGGTACTTGTTCTGGCTCTTTTTCTGATTTCGATCCTCTTAGATCTATTTTGTAGTTTTCTTCTTTGCTTTGTTCTAATCAACTGATTATTGAATTACTACTCTTATTTTCTATGTCTCCTTTCACTAAATTCCATTATGTTTTTCCTTTAACATTGCTCTACTTCTCTCATCTCTCTTTCAATGAAACTTTTGTCTTCTTTAAAAAGACTTCGAAGGCTCAGGGTTTGATATGAATCTACGATCCACATTGATTCTTAATTTCTTGCTCAATACTTGCCTTTTGCTGATTGGTTGCATGCCTTTCCAATTTTTCCAATTGGCTGCATGCAGATTGCATAGAAAATGTAAAAGATTCATTCTTATCTCTATCTCTTTCAAGATTTATCTTATGTCGGCTACAAAAATGGTTTACATCATAGTTTGTGCAATCACAAACTCTTATGCTGATATGCTGAGTTACTCGACTCCTAAAGCATTATTGATACTCGGCACATGCTATTTCTTGGATAGCTCGGCACCTTAACAAAATTGTATCACTCGGCACTTTATGCTACTCGGCACTTATTAACACTCGACACCTTATGTTTCTCCACACTTGTCATTACTCGGCACCTTATGTTACTCAGCACTTGTTATTACTCGGCACCTCATGTTACTTGGCACTTGTTATTACTCAGCACCTACTCTTTGCTTGACATGTATAGTGAAAAATGGTCAAGTGTATTGACACTCAGCTATCAAAATTATTATTTAAACCAACAATCTCCCCCTTTGACATGAGTGGCAATAACACTTAACTAAGGTCTTGGTATCTTTGTCATTATTGCATGTATCTTTTTATTTGCTACAAAAGTTTTAGGAGCAAATAACAATATACCTTATGACTCCTTGTTAGTTGATCCTGTATGTACACTTAGTGATTTCTGTCCTGTTTTTGCATTCTGACTAATCAAAATTTGTCAAAAAGTTGCTATCTCCCCCTTTTATCATACTTATTATTTCATTCTTGTACTTAACTCACCCATACTTAATTTTTTCTTATCACTCCCCCATACTTATTCTCCCCCTTTTTGACACTTATGTCAAAGGTTCTAGAGGGAAATGCCATACTTAGCCAAAAATGTACTATTTTCTTCAAGGAGTACCTTCAGAGACGCATCCCAATTTGCTAGTGCAACATCCAATGACTTATGTTGGATGGCAATCTCTGCTACTAGGTGTACAAGTCCATTAGATGTAGAAAGATTAAGGTCTTTCTTGAGGACTGTCTCTACATTTATCTGCTCCTTGTGAAGTAATTCCAAATGAGGAGTAATTGAAGATTGAATTTGCATCAATTTAGCTTTTGTAGTTGCCTCCTCTACTACTAATACAACTAACTCTCTTTGTGTGTGAAGCAATTGGAAAAAATGCTTCTCACTCTAAGCTGGATTTATGGGGAGTTGCATGCTAGAAATCTTCAGATTTTTCTCCAAGCTCAGTAGCTTCTGGCTAGTGTCCTATGTGAATGTGGAAAAATCACACAACTTGTTGTACAAGGAAAAGATGTTTCCTAGTACAGTTTTAACTATTTCAAATTTTCTTTGCCAGTTCCACTTGCGATAGTGTTATATCACCAGATATTTTTTATTTACCTTTCCTCATAACTTTCTTTCTGACCATTCTAGCAATTTGGCATTTGTTTCTTGGTCTTCACTAGTCACCTGGTCAACTATATCAGATAGTTTCTCTATAATTGATCTTGACTCATCTGGAGACTGTAAGTAGAAAGCTTCTATGAATATATCTTTGATTTCATTCAAGGTGAGCTTATGCTTGTGTTCTCTTCTTAGTGCTTCTTGTCTCCTTCTTCTATGCAATGCACTCTGAATTTCATTGATCTTCTCTTCAGTGAGTGTGCTGGATTCATAATATGGAATCTTTACTTCTTCATCAAGTTCAAGAACTCCATAGTGAAGTTTCTTGACTTCCTTTGATGAGCTCAAGCCTAGTGTCCTGATTTGTAATTGCAACCCATCAGTGCTCGACTGCTGAAGAGTCTATGTTGGAGTACCAGATTTTGGTAATGTAACCAGTGTTTGTATCGCAGACTCCTCCTTCTTCTTTGTCTCATCTTTTTCTTCAGCTTGTGTTCCCTTTTGATGATCACAAGGTGGGGTTGAACTTGCTGGTTGTTTAGATGTTTCTTTTATTTCCCCTGCTGCTATACTCGGCATTTGAAGTGTATAGGAGACTACACTTGGTGGAGGTGGTGGTGGAAGAAATAGAATACCAGTAGTTTGTATGGTCGAAGGTGGCACTTGTGTTTTCACCTTGACTATCTTTATTTTAACTTCTAGATTTTTTAATTCATCAACACTGACCAATACAGGATTTGAACTTAATTTTGCTACTAGTGATGATTGGTCAAGGATTTCTAAATCCTCTGCAGTTAATGGATTGATGTTTGGGTTTGAAGTGTCTGTAACATCCTTGATTTTTATAATCTCTACAGGTGTGATGGTGGCATGAGGAGGACTAGGAGGGGATACCTATGTGTCTTGCACACTTTGATCTTGTGGCTCATTTGTATCTTTCTCTTCCTCTTTCTCCTCAGTATGTGCCTTTTCTTTCTTTTCTTCTTCAACCTTCTTCTCCACTTGTTCCTTCTCTTTTTCTTTGATACCTTTTTTTCCTTTATCATGGCACTTGCCTCTGCCTTATATTCTTCATTATACACATCATCTATTTTCTCGTAAACTATTTTCCACAATCTTGTGGAATTTGTAACTACTTCTTCAATTTTGTTCTGTAGAATGTTGAATGCTCTATGCTTGGGAGTGAATCTATTGTTATGTCTTTTTACTGCATTTTCTACTTGATCTCTAGACAAATTAGGCAAAAATCTAGCTAATGTTGACTCCCTTATCTCCCTTTCCATTTGTAAACAAAAATGCCATTTATCCTCTATAATTTTGTACAATTCTTTAGGCATTGATTCATCTAATTCAAGAGTTGTGTGCTTATATTCAGCCATAATAGCATACACAGATTCCTCTAATTTATTTTGCTCTTCTTTGGTGAGCTTAGAAAAATTTAGGTTCTTTAAACCTTTCAAATCATCATTCCTAATTTTTGAACATAATTTATCAATAGCAATCTGAGGTTTGTGTCTTACCACTTGAGATTGGGTATTGTCCTCTGACTCTGTCTTCTCCTCATCTATTTCAGGCTGGGCAACAAATTTTATTTTCTTCTTAGACTCGACGACAGTCTTCTTTGGAGTTTTCTTCTTCTCCTTTGCCTCCTCTTGGGCTTTTTGAGCTGCAGCCCTTGTAGTTGATCTCTTTTGTGCAGGAGCAGCTACTTTCTTTCCTTTGGGTTGAGGAGCAGGAAGAGTTGTGGCCTTTCTTTTTATGACCTTGGGTTCAAATTGTGCTTCCTCGACTCCTTCTTCCTTAGCACTTTCCTCTTTGTCTTCTCCTAACCCTTGAGTTAGACCTTGTGGTTCATCTCCCTTATCTTCAATGTCTTCTTCTTCCTCGTCTACTGTTCCTTCTCCTTCAACACCAAATTTTCTCTTGATTTGTCTCACCATCTTTTCTTTCTTCTTTACTGTTGAGGTAGTCTTAAAATCTATTATCACCCTTGATTTAACAACATCATAAGTTCCAAAGGCTTTTGCATTCTTATCAACTTCTTCTACAAGAAGGGTTGTTATTGCTGCATAAGTTTGATCAATATCAAGTTCATAACCTAGTGGCCTAAGCCATCTTACTCTAGGTATGACTGCTTTTATATAGGTATAATCAATATCTAGAAGAAAAAAAATATCTTTTTCATATTTCTCACTCAATGAGACTAGAAACCTCATTCTTTGTTTCATGGACTATTTAAAGTCCTCAAAGTAACTAGTCATTTGGGCATCAAAATTTTCACCCATCTGTTCAATATATCCATTGATTTTTTCAACAATTGTTTTGTCTGGATTCCATCTTACCTTACCTACTGAAGGGAATTCTTTCATCGGATAGAAAAATATGCATACCAAAACTGATCCAAATTTACACTGAGCTCCCTTTCTTTTCCTTATAGCTCCCAAGTTTTCATTAATTTGTTGAAACATGAGCTCTGCTAGATCATAGGTATGATCCTTTTTAATTATCTTATATACAACATCAACTGTTATACAAGGCACACTGTTCAATCTGCTTGATTGATAGAATTTGTGTGAAATGATTCTCACAGCAAAATCTAGTAAAGGATCTATGACTGTATCAATAGTCATTCCTCTATTATTCCATTTAGCACTTGTGTTTTTCTCTATTACTTCCCTTTTGTCACTTTGCAGTGTCTTTGGCCGATCTAGGGTTGGAACACCAGTAACCCTATGGATAGTTTTCTTGCTGAATTTTACTAGCCTTGACTCTAACCAAAAGGCTCCATCATATATTCTGCTCAAAACTATCTGTACCCATTCAATTTTGAAAATAATAAAAAATTCTAGGGTTTTGGTTAATCCTTTTCTTTCTACTATTGAGAACTCATCTTTCAGTATCTTGTTCTCACATAGCTTTTCATATGCATTGCAAATCTCTAAATCTCCTATGGCTCTAATTTTGCAGTTATAACATCTGCAAACATCTTGGACCATAACAACTTTATCAGGAATAACTGATAATGCACCTGCGAGATCATTCTTGTATGCTACTTCTGGAATGGGTTTGAATTCAAGTTGTTTTACTTCATTACTGACCAGCTGCATTTCATGACTCTCTTTACCCTTAGTGGTTCCTGATCTAGATGCCATTGTTTGTCAAACTAGGGTTTACAATTTAAACAATTTTATAAACTCTACGTAGCTCGACACTTAAGTAAAATACCTCAAATCGATGAAACTTGTGTTGAGTCACTGTTGAAATCTTCACAAATGGCTTCTAAGCTGACCTTGATCTTTTTTGCTCTTCTTGGCTTTGCTTCATGTTTTAATGGTGGGAAATGATCAAAAATTGAATTATGTACCCTTCAAAATAGAGTAATTAATGCTTAGTGTTCTAGCAACTGTCTACTCGGCACTTGAAAGATTTCGAAATAACTCGGCACTTATTGTATTTTCACTTTGCTCGGCTCCCATTAGTATTTTGCACTTTGGTATCATCTATCAACTCGGTCGCTCTTAGCAATTCGATATCTGAAGACAATTTTGAAATTTTTTGCAAGACTCTCAATTTTGACTTGGCATCTCTGCTTATGCTGATTTCTTCTTTGTAGTTATTCAATCTTTTGAGACTAATGTTTGATGTACCTTAGTTTATCAATCCCACACACCTATGCTTGCTTAATTTGATGAAGTGTGATCACTTGACCTATTAGGTGAAGTGATCTCTGCACTTGATGTGCTACTTTCATCTTTCTTCTTTCATGTCTTATTCATTTCACTTCTGATGTGTTCAACATTTGTCTTTGCCTTTCTATTGCTGAACTCAGAACTTCATTCCTTTGACCTTGTTGGGCAATTTTCGCTGACATGACCAATTTTTAAGCAACTAAAACATGTAGTTTGACTCAACCATCTTTTATAGTTTCGCTTGAAATGGGTTCTTATGCAATTCTGGGGTGTATGTCCATATTCTCGACAATAGTGACAATTGTACCTAGTGTTGTAATCCTAAAATTCATGGTTTGATGTCCTTGCTGGTTGATTTGATGTCCACATAGGCTTTGATCTGCATTCAAAAGCTCTATGTCCAAATTTCTTGCAATTATGACAGTGACCCTCAAATCTTGATGTCTTAATAGTCTTGATTCTACATTCATATGTTTGATGACCTTGCTTCTTGCACTTATGACAATGATTCATATTTTTAGGTTTATCATGCTGATGGGCATTCTTGCTTCTACATAAATTAGATGTATGACCTTTCTTTCCACAGAAATGACATGTAGGTTTGACATTTTAACCTTTTTCACTTCTTTGTTCTGCACTCTTTGATGATTCTCCAACTTCAGTGCTGTTGTATCCAAGTCCTAATGTATCATGGGTTGATCTTGGGGATTTCAGTAATTGCTCAAAATACCTGATGGCTTCATTGGGTTTATTATTTTTTTTGAAATTTCCTTCTCTCTTCTTAGGTCATTCTACAATTTTTCATTCTACATCTTTAGTGTAGAGATCTTAATGTCTTTCACATTAAGTTCATGATGAAAGTTCATCATTTGGGCAAGTGTATCCATCTGCATGTTTGAGATCCTTGTCAATTCAATACATTTTTCTTCAAGCCTGTTTACAAGATTCCTTTTGTCATTTTCCATCATGAATTTATCTTCAACTACTCTTTTCTTTTGTTGAGTGATTTCACATAACATTATAGCCTGTGATTCATGTTCCATTCTAAGAGATCTTATCTCATCTGCTTGAACTTTGTTTTTCTCCATCAGTTATGCAATTGCTGCATCAAACTCTTTAGTATCTCCATTGGAAAATATATTTGTGGTATCAATCTCCTTGTAGTTTATCTCATTTTTGGCTATGGCTAGATCCTTCCTCTTTTTTAATGAGTTTCTCAAAATTTTTCTAAATTCCTCCAAGCTATGCAGAGAAAGTTGCACATCTATCACCTGATTTTCAATGATCTTTCCAAGTTTGAAAGCTTCTATCTTTAGATCTTTTCCTCCAAGCTGTTAGACTTTTTCTTGTGAGAACCTAACTAGGCTCTGATACCAAGTGTTGGAATATTCAAATATGGAAAGAATACTTATGAGAAGGTGGGGGGGGGGGGGGGGGGGGGGTGTTTGTGAATCAGAAGTATTGTAATTTAACCAATAAAACCTTTTAACTGAAAGTAAATTGCATGCATGTAAATACATCAAGAAAATATGAAACTAAAACATGCATACACAACACATAACACTGGGATTTGGTAACCCAAAAACCCTCTAGAAATAAGAAGGTAAAACTGGGGTGGGGATGATGCCCACAAAAATTACTACAGCAATATTGTTCAACCACTTCTGATGGTCTGCCCTGTTAAAGGCTTTACATTGTGTCAATAGTGACCTAGTTAAAGGATTTCAAAAAAACTCAACATGAAGTGTCACCTTGTTAAAGAATTTATTCACCTTTTGATAAGGATCTACAGATAGCTATTAAGCCAACCTATCTACATAGGATTTCCTTTCTAATACACTGGTAAGAGAGTATTAGATATTATAAACCTAATTTTTTGCAATCCTTGTTTGCTGAATGTAGGTACTTGTTTTGGCTCTTTCTCTGATTTCGATCCTCTGAGATCTATTTTCTAGTTTTCTTGTTTGCTTTTTTCTAATACACTAATTATTGAATTGTTGCTCTTATTTTCTATGTCTCCTTTCACTAAATTCCATTATGTTTTTCCTTTAACACTGCTCTACTTCTCTCATCTCTCTTTCAATGAAACTTTTGTCTTCCTTAAAAAGACTTTGAAGACTTAGGGTTTGATATGAATCTACGATCCACATTGATTCTTAATTTCTCGCTCAATACTTGCCTTTTGCTGATTGGTTGCATGCCTTTCCAATTTTTCCAATTGGCTGCATGCAGATTGCATAGAAAATGTAAAAGATTCGTTCTTATCTCTTTATCTTTCGAGATTTATCTTATGTCAGCTACAAAAATGGTTTACATCATAGTTTGTGCAATAACAAACTCTTATGCTAATATCCTGAGTTACTCAGCTCCTGAAGAATTACTAATACTTGGTACATAGTGTTTCCTGGATAGCTCAGTACCTTAACAAAACTGTATTACTCGACACTTTATGCTACTCGACACTTATTAACACTCGACACCTTATGTTGCTTGGCACTTGTCATTACTCGGCACCTTATGTTACTTGGAACTTGTTATTGCTTGGCACCTCATGTTACTCAGCACTTGTTATTACTCGGCACCTACTCTTTGCTTGGCATGTATAGTGAAAAATGGTTAAGTGTATTGACACTCAGCTGTCAAAATTATTCTTTAAACTAACAATGTTTGGAACTTTTTCTTTTTTTTTTCACAAGATTTTCTAGGCATTTTTAAATAGCTTTTTTGGAGGCCTTCTGCTCAAAATTTTAAGTCAAAACCTTCATCAATCCCTAAAACTAGGCAACCAAAGGCTCCCTATTTCAAGGGTTAAAATTAGATCTTCATTTCTTTTTTCCAATAGTGTAAACGGTTCTGAATTCTGAGCTCCAAGTCAAAAGTTATGACCCTGACAAGTTGAGGATGCCTTTTTACCTACAAAAAGAAGCAAACATTAGTCCAGAGAGCTGAAAATGCTTAATTAAGACAAACATCTCTTAAAGACAAATTATGGTGCACCTTGCGTCCTTTTATTTCATTTTATTTATTTATTATTATTTTTTATCATCATTACATATATATATATATATATTATTATTTTTTATTTTTTTTTTATTTTTTGGTTTTTCGAGAAATGTGCAAGTGTGTGGCACAAAAGCACGCGTGGAGGGGAGCACAAAGCTTGTGGAAAAGGTGCACAATTTGTTATTATGAGTGCACACAGTAGGAGGGTGCATGTGGTGCCTTTCATGAGGGGTGCCATGTGGTGCACCTTCATGAGGGGTGCACATGACGCCACCATGAAGGGTATGCACAATGCACCTTCACGAAGTGCATGAATTACGTCTCCATAGAGGATGCGTGGTGCCTTTCACGAGGGGTGTTCGACAATGCCATGGAGGGTGCATGCGATGCACCTTCACTAGGGGCATGTGTGGCACTGCCATGGAGGGCATGCGGCGCCTTTCATGAGGGGCATGTAGGGCACTACCATATAGGGTGTGCAGTGCCTTTCATGAGGGGCACACATGGTGCCTCCATGGAGACTCAAGAGCATGCACAGTGCCTCAATGAAGGGTGCACCACCACAGAGGGCACGTGTGGCACCACCATGGAGGGTGCATGTAGCTTCGTCAAAGAGGGTGCACATGGTGTCACCATGGAGGGCACGTAGTGCAAAAAAATAAAATAAAAGAAGGGCGCGGTTGTTCAAATGCACCTTGTGTGTAATGAGTGAAAAACAAAAGTGCAATGAGAGTAAAATGAAATGTTAAGGGGGGATGGGTTTTATAGCCAGCTGTGCATGCACTTTTTGTTCTTCTTCTTTTTTGCAAATTTTTATGACTTTTTTGATTTTTGGTTATTTTTTTTTCTTTTGATTTTTGAAGTTTTTACTCTTTTGACTCTTTGAATTTCCAAGATCTCGAATTGTGAGTCTAGGGATCTAAAAAGAAATATAGGGGATCCCCATTCGTGGTGGGGGATGGGGCATACATTGTTGAACCACAACAACAATCAATGCTTCCAACTTGAGCTTCTTGTTTAGCAAGTACTTAGCCCTTTGAAAATAGTTGCACCATATCACCAATACTCAGTTGTGTTCTAAAACCAGTGATAGAGCTTGGTGAAGATGGATTTAAGGACACTACCAAGGATAGATTACTAGACCAAAAAATCTCATGTTCAAGCCACCAACATTTTGATTTTAACCAATCATAAAGGTGACTTTGAATCCTTCATCATATGGAAATTTTGTGTCCAATAGCTATGATGTGGTTGGCAGATACCATGTAATTAATTTCATAATTTGGGAAGAGCATATAGAAGCAAGAATATTTTTCACATAGAATAAGAGGCTTCTTTTATTTACATTCTTCAATCATACTCATTAACTTTTCATGGTAGATTAATCTCCTAGTTATAGAAGAGTTCCAATAGACTCTCCTATTCTAGTCTAAAAATGATTCATAACAAATCATAATAAATGTACATAGGTCCTAACAAACTAAAAAATAGCTATAACATCCCTAAAGAGATGGGAATGCTCTAATATTCCCAACAATTATGTCCTACATACAACTGTGGTAGTCTACCAAGAAAGAAGAAAGATAATAGCTTAAGCACAACTACAGCTCCTAATGAGACTGCCAAAGGGAGCCAAAAGGGTTTCATCCTCTAGTTTCAAATTTAGGGGATTTTTTTTCTCAAATCAGCTATAGAACACCAGTGCAAAAAACTAATAGCAAGGGAGACCCTTCTAATAGCTAAACATCTCTCAAATTCCACAATAATTAAAATCTAACTCCATTCCCTGAATAGAAAATGCTATTAAAGTCAAAATGCTACTAAACTCATCACCCCAACTCTGGTAGGATAACTGATCTCTTTGAAAAGTCAAGAATTACTCCCATACTACACTGCAAAAAACTAGCATAATTAATAGAAAGTGTCATTGAATGTTATTTGTCATATTTAATTTTCCAAATTACAACCTCCTTTTGAAGAAACATTTTCCTCTAGGCTTACATATCATCAAAAAATTTGAAGGAACAAACTAATGTAATGTTGCAAGATAAATTAATGGTGAGGGGATAAGGACATGTTCTCAAGCCACCTATCATTGCACATGAAAGTAAGATATATTTCACAAGCCTAAATGTTTTATTTTGTGGTGTGAGTAATAATGACTTGTTTTCCATTAACTAACTATTGCCTCTCTTGAAATTTTCATTTAGTGCAAATGTAATGTAGTTACAATATATGTCTCTGTAAAATGTAATTAGATAATTACTTCCAGCCATTAATGGTTTCAACTATCAAGAGCATTCCTTAGGACTTGTTCAAATTAACTAAAGATATGTACGTGTAAAACTATAAAAGCACAAAGAATGAAGACAACAGAGTTGATAGGAATCTAAAACAATGTTTTTGGTCTCTAATTTTGATGGTAAATGATCTTATCTTTTGATAGACTTATGGAACCAATAAATTTTATTATGATACAAAATTGCATACATAGCCTACCTAAACTTGAGGCTAACTCTCTGACACCCTTAGTATCCAACAGATCATCTCAAACGCCAAGCACTATGAACATAAAATTTGGTCTTTTAAAATTTGGTCTTTAAAGTTTGGTCTTTTAAAATTTGGTCTTTTAAAATTTGGTCCTTGAGGCCCTTAATATCCAATAGATAATCTCAAAGGCCAATCTCAATGAACACAAAATTTGGTCTTTAATGTTGACTATGGTATTAAGAAGCTCATAGGTGCACTTATCTTGAGATTTCTTCATTCAAATTAGATAAAGCCTGCAAGCACACATAACTTTTACCTTAAAATGTTCTTTTCATCTTTGACATAAACAGTAGCAAAGTAACATGCTTTTAGAAGTAATTTTTGCACTTGTTATCACCTAGATGCGATCTCAATTTATACGTTGGAGCATTTCTTAATTAAAATCAATGTAAAATCATAGTGAGAATGTTATACAGTGAAAGTAAACTCAAAATTAATCTCCACTGCATGTGATTTAGAATGCAATTTCAATGAAGATAAAAATCAATGGATCTAAGACAAGATGCCACCATAGCTTTCTGGCAACAAATCAGCATTCCATAGAGCACACTTTTGACTTCTCTACAACTCAAGCACAATAATTATTGCACAAGCTCTGAAGCATTTTTTAAGAAAAATTGTTCTATAGCCTTTTAGAACCATCGAAGTTTAAGTTAGGCTTTTGGTTTTCTTATTGACGTGAATAAAATTTCTTGAAAACTCTTCTATTAGATTTATAGCAATTATAATTGATAAGTTTTCCTATTTCATGAAGATTTTTGGTTAAACATGACTAGTCTAAAGACCCATTTATTTCATACCGAGAAATACTTGGGGGTTTTAAATCTTAAATGGATTGGCAAGGGTGTGTTACTTCCCAACGTTGGTCAAAATTTTGTGGATGGAAATTCAAAAAGTACAAATGGTTTAGTAAAAAAAGATTCTTCCTACAACAGGAATCTAGTATATTCTAGTTGATTGTTGAGTGTGCTATTACCTAAAAGATTACCTCAATATATAAGTGTATAATAGAGTGATGAAGTTGGGGTCTATGGAAAAGAAACTTACACTGAAAAAATGCCAGCGCTCCTTTGAATTGATAGATTTGGATACATTATTATAGGGAGGTCAAATTTCAATACCCACAGCTTGTGCCCCTATTTTTGACCATAGAGAGGTCTTTAGTTAAAGATTTTTACAATGTCTTAAGTATTAAGATTTCTATCATTAGATTTCTCAAGTACTTTACCTGTATAAAATATGACTTGTGTAGCATTGTTATCTTATGGTTATTGTGGCAAGGTAGCTAAGGAACACCACCTCAGAAGATCCATGCAGGCTTGAAATACTTAGTATATCCATGATTACATCAAAGGCTACAACATAGAAGCTCACAGAACATTGATGCCTTGCCCATGGTGAAAAATTTTCAACAATATCTTTACCTATTCCTATATAGTGTCAATGGAACTGAATCTTGTGACTTTTGATTCATGGTATGATTAGTGTTACTTAAGGCAATAGATTCTGCTATTGAAGATAGTCTTCATCTTTCTTATTGTTTCTTTATTTTGGAACATGGTGTTGCTTCCTATCAATTAAATTTTGGTTGCTTCAGTTTGTTTATCTCAATTCATTTTTGTAATAAAAGTATCTAGGGCAAGAAGTAGTCTGACTATGATCTCAATAAACTGTGGCATCTATGGTTGATGCAAATCCCTACCAAATGAAAGGGGAAATACTTTATCAAGGTAGAATGATAATAATTTTTTACAACTTGTGAACTTCATCTACCCTCAAGCTATAATTTAATACCATTTGATGAACTTTTTTATGAGTTGTTGAATGTTAGCAATCACTGATCATATAAATTATTCATAGAAATGGGCAGACAACCAACTCCCAATTATTTGTTTTGAAATATCATTGTTATCTAATAATTTTTTGAAAGATAGTATTGCATCTATCTTTGTCATTTATAATGGGAATGTGTTGGTACATACCAAAATCACTTTTTAGAATCTCATTTCAGTTTGATGAGGACTTCCATTTTTTTAAAGCTATCATTTCCCCCTTAATATAAGATCCAAACATTTTATTTAGTAGTAATATATCTATTAAGTACTTTGATGAGGTAGTAATTCTTTTTTTTAAATTGCCTATATAGGAAAATATTGTCTACTAATGATAAGCATTGGTAAACAAATTTCTTACCATAACAATTTAAAAATTTGAATGTTTTAAACAAAATTCTTATAATGTGATTTATAATATTATTATGAATTATCTACATGTCATATGTACAAATCTATAAGTTTATTTTTCCAATCTATAGTGTGTTCTTAGATATTTGTAGAGTGATGGAATTCTCTAATCCTTCTTAGACCATTGTTCTTCAATTCCTTCCAAAGCCAAGGAGTTAAGACTTTCATAGCATCCATTCTTAATGTTAAGGCACTAGTAATATGAGAATTATATTCACTTCATTAACATAATGACTAAAAAGAATGAGCAGTGTTATGAGAATTCTTAAACTAGTAATTGGCTTTTTGTAATAGGTAAGATAGGGTACCTAGCATCAAATTCTTGAGAGAACAAGGAAGCATTTTAAGAGGCTTGTTTAGGATACTGATCTCATGCAATAGATTCCTATTTTTCTCTAGCAACACCATAAATTTAGACTCCACATTCTCCTTTTTTAGTTTTCTATTGAGATCTCTTGGTAGGTTATTCCTCATTTCTTCATACATTTTATTTAACCCCACTCCCACTCTTGTGAATGCATGTTCAGTTTGGATTATACAATCTCTTTCTTCCTCCATAGTTATCTACTTTGCATCTATAACATAGGAAAACAATTTGATACCATTGAGAGTGAGGTACTTATATATCTGACATTTTGTGTGGGTTATAGAGACAAGATGATCTTGCAATGGATGTAGATGTGCTACTAGTAATTCTTTGTAATGAGTGTTAAAAATTTCCAATTTTGTTAATTCTTCCTGTTATTTCAAAAGATGGTTTGATTTGCACTTTAAAAACACTCTTTTAAAGAGCCTAATGTTCAGGTTGCTACTGGTTCTGATGGTAAGGGAGTAGGGGAGGAAATTGGATGTTGTGTGAAATGTGTGTTCACTAGGCAAATCTCATGGCTATCAGCTTATTGTAGATATGGCTAGGTCCCTATTTCCACAATATAAACACATTTGTTTGCATGCCAGCTTGAGAATGGTGGATTTTGGTGTAATGTCATTTTCTATTTTTTTGCAGGGTCAATTATTAGGCAATTTAGACCCTGCTTGTTTTGGTACATGAGTTTTATTTGGTCTGTAGTTATTCATCAAAGGCTTACAGGTGTCTAGATTTATCTAGCTCTTGTATTTCATATAGTTTTTAAATAGCTTTAATGAGTTGGGGATCCATTATAATCCTTAAATTATCAATAAAAATTACAAGTGTGACATTTTTTTAAAGAATGGTGTATTCTATCTCTAGTTGAAATCTTGTACTCTTTAAAATGAAAAATAGCTCTAGGAATAATTTGTTGTCAAAAATTGTGGTTGGGATCTTGTTTGGGTAGTTCTTGTTGATATGCCATATTAAAACAAATGTATTATGTTATGAGATTGATGAACTCTTATATGGTCTAGAACATAGTTAGTTTCTTATTCATAATGTATCTATATATAAACATAGTTTAAGTTTGATGTAACTTTTACTATTCCTATAGAGAAAAAGGTCTTAAGTGGCTTGGCAATTGGTGTAGCAAGCATGCAAGCTAGTGAACATGCATTGCTTCATGTTGGATGGCAATAGGGATATAGGAAACTTTCTTTTCCAAATGTTCCTCCTAAGGCTGATCTCATATATGAGGTTGAGCTTATTGGTTTTTAGGAAGCAAAGGAGGTAAGTCTAATTCTTCTCTTCTCATGCTAATTGGTCAAGCTATATATGTAGGCACTAAATGTGTAAGAGTAAGAGAGGGTCAAATATTAAATGCTACACATTGTGTGATCCAATTTCCTTTGGAATGGATAGTATTAGTAATGGAAAGGGTAAAGGATGCACGTTTATATGTCAATGCTAATTTTATTTTGTATCATTCTTAAATCTTAATGTCTTTCGGTAAGATGATAGACAGGCTCAATCTAGTTTTAATTTTGAGTGCTTGATACACAATAGACCTAGGTTGAATTCTTATTAGTCTTCCCCTTGAACAAATGCAAATCAAACTAGATACTTATTCTAGCAATCTTGGTAGCCTATAGTTGGAGAATCAATTGTCTTGTCATGTAGTTACATTGCAATTCGTAAATTATAATTTTCTTTTCATTTATTATAAATTTGTCAAGGCAAGGCATAGAGTGACATGATAGTAGAGGAACAAATTGAAGTAGTTGATATGAGACGTATAGAGGGTAATGCATTTTTTAAAGAGGGAAAATTAGCAGAGGTGATGCAGCAATATGAAATGGTGACATATCTATTCCTTTGTTGATTCTTCTATTTACTATATTCCAAATTACCTAGGTTCAGGTAGTTCGCCTACCTAGCATACTTTTCCAAGATGTGGTTTTCTACAGGCCCTAGCATACATGGGAGATGATTTTATGTTCTGATTATTTGGAAAATATAAGGACATGACAAATGCTATTAAGAATCCATGCCATCTCAACATGGTTGCATGCTTGTTGAAACTAAACCATTATGAAGATGTCATTGGCCAATGTAACATGGTATGCATTGTACAATGGTGTATTGAGTCGTTTTGTTTTTATAAAACTTGTGATACTTTCATACCCAATCTAATTTGAGGTGAAGGATTATATAAATTGCAAGTGGGGGTCTCCTTTTACCTCTGTAGAAGAGATCAGGAAATGGGTCTCAACTCTTTGATGTTCAATTTCCTTATTTGCAGGTGTTAGTTGAAGATTAGAACAATTTAAGTAGCACAAATTGTGATACCAATCTTCCCAAGATGACTTCCTATAAGTACTAATTCTGTCCCCACATATTATTCCATGAGTAAGGAACTGACTGTGGTCTCTGATCTTAATGAACGAGATTGATAGACCTGTCTAAATGAATATATGAATCATCCCAACCACTATTGCCTCCCAACAAGTCATAGTTCTTTGTTTAGATCTTCTAGTCTAGCTTTGAGGCTATGCTAGTTTACATGGACAAGCTTCAAGTGACTCCACTTAGCATGATGCTAAAATGTACCATTTAATCCATCAACCTATTTCCAACAGTTTTCATAAACATTGAATAGTAGAGCAAAGTGAAATACCAAACTTGTTTTACTCATGAATTGAATTTTTCTCAATCAATTATTTTTAGATCTAGATCTAGGGTTTGATTCTTTTGGCATGGCTTGTATTAATGTATCTAGGGTTTGATTCTTGTGGTAATATATTAAAATTCCACGTATAACTACTTCCTCTAGTGCAAATGTTGAAGGGTGACACCCCACCAATTACATTCATCAACATGTCTTGCATTGGATATATGATGTCCACATAATGCATTTAGAAAGATGAATATGACGTGGGCAGAAATGTATTTATGCTCTATGTCCTTATCAGAGAAGAATGATGAGATATATGTAAAACAAAAGGTTAATCTATGTACCTTCTAATCATTTTTAATAAATTAAGAAAATGAGGATAGAAGAGTAATTAAATTTTGAAAAGGTAGAGTTTTGAAAGGGTCAAATAATTTTTATAAAGTAAGAATGGTATATTAGGGAAGTTTTCTAATGTGAAAGAACAATAATGATAATAGGAGAGTTAGTAAGGACAAGATTATTTAATTTGGAGAGATCTTTGTATAAAAAATATATAACTTAGGTTGTTCAATATTCTTTGGAATGATTTAGTTTCAAACCATTCTAAATTAATTTTTCATTTCTAATATTTGAATATCTAGTAATGAATTTTAGTTTTTATCTCTTTTGTTGTTTACTTCTTCTTGTTTTACAATTGTAGTATAAATAGATGTTTTTGTTATGCATAATTTTTTAATTGGAATTCATATTTTTCTATCTTGCTTTATGAAAAATGTGCTAAAATATTTTTAAAAGAAATCTTCAAAAACAACAAAAGAATATTAAATAGCATTAGGAAACAAGAAATTAAAAGAAAAGAAAATATAAGCAAAGCATGAACACCACATTGAAAGGAGCTAAAATAAAAAATTAAAAACAAAACATACAACCCATCAACCATAAAACCACAACCTGATTAAAATGGTTTGAATCCAAAATGTTCCACGGGGCACTAAAAAGCTCATTTCAAGATTATTTCCATAATGAATCACACTCATCTATTGGTAAATAGACTTGTCACATTGAAAGTCTTAACAATGTGCCCAATAGAAGTGTGAAAAACTAAATACAACTATAGGATAATTATGAGCATGGTAAATGAAAAATTCACTCTTCTAAAATGATGAAATCTATTTTGTAATTTTAATTATGAGTGGTAATCATAATTCAATGTTGAGTCATCACATGTACACTGTACCTCAATCAACTCTTTACTCTTGCAATGACATAGAAGAGGAAGGCATAAATGTAAGCTGAGCTCCATTAGTTATCTATATTGTCACTAATAAATTTTTCAAAGTCAATAAAATGAATTACTTCACAAGTTATGGTGATAAAAAGATCTAACCTTCAAATTTGTGGGAATCCTTATTTTCCACTATCCCATTAAGAAAGATGGCACTATGGAATATAGAGGAAGGAAAACAATAGAGAGATAAAAATGTAAGTCGGCGAAAACAATAGAGATTTAAAATATTGTTGATATAATTTCAAGGTTTGTAAGGTAATTTGAAACCTCAAGTAAAGTCCGATTAAATAAAAATAACATACAAGTTTTTGATATCATCGTGGTAAAACAAAATGCACATAGAGCCTATATATTAGATATAAGCTATAGAGTCAAATAAAATACATATTAGATATAAAATATAGAGTCAAATATAATATGTATAAGTGGCAAAGGTGAAAGGTAAATGCATCAGCTGGCAAAAAGATCCTATAGCAATAAAATTTTAGAGCCAAATATTGAAATACAATATTAACATAAATAAAGCTTTATGAAGGCTAATCATTATCAGAAATTCAAAGGTGAAGAGGGAGGTCAAATCCACCACCATACTAGTAAGCTTTACACACCATCAAAGGTACCCCACACAAATATAGAGGAGGGAAAACAATAGAGGGATAGGGTAGTGAGTGTTGTCTCGATGTGCCCAAGAAGACAAACTCAGAAAGCACAAACTACAAAACCATCCCTCTAAATAACTTTGAACTTAATTAAATAAAAAAATAAACTAGCTTTATGTGGTAGGACTGTTCTAGGTAAAGTCCTAGAAATCATTCAAGATTTTTGGCTTTTAAATGCCTAGCAATTGAGCCATGAAAAACCATTAATTTTGAGGAAGCTAACTGCTATATAGCTTAAGATGCAACCAACAAACTTTCTCCTCTTATGATTTTTTCTTCGATTGAAATAATCCCATGGTACTAAGATGGCATATAGGAGTTTTCTAGATTTCAGTATCTTTGATGTTAAGAAATTGAACAATTAGATTTGTTATTTTTCATTAATTTTTTTGTATGCTTAGTCTTTCCATCTTAGAAGCATTGGACATGTTCCTATGTGAAGGACAACCTAGCTGAGTTGATGAGTGTAGTGTTCTAGGAAGGCCTCCAATAGATGTGGTGGTTATTGGTACTAGAATTAGGGGAGTTGACTTAGGGCTATCCTTGTTTTCTAGTCTTCCATCAAGAGGTCCTCAGTCAATCCTCTTCTCAAACGATAATGAACAATGTTCCCTCCTCTATATTTCATTTTTTTAAAAATGACCATTTTCCTCCCTTTTTAGGCATTATGACTAGGGGTAACACCCATCTACTATTAGATATAGGATAAATAAAACTAGCATCAAGCAATTTTTACAATTCAGTTTTAACTATTTCTCTAAGGGTTAGATTAATCCTTCTCTGAGGTTGACAGAGTGATAGGCACCCTTCATTGATGTATATTCTATGAGTACATAATGTAGGACTCATTCCTTTCATATCCCCATAATCTCATGCAAAAGCCTTTTCATGTTCTTGAAGTAGCTTTGTTAACTATTTCATCTATGTGGAAGATAATTTGGGATTAATGTGAAGATTATACCTTTTGACAACTCAATAGTAGCAATAGACTCAATTATAACAACTTCAGAGATTGGATTTGTATCTAATTCACGTGGTAAGAGTTGATGAATAATGTTTGGTTCTTTGAGAAGAATACAATTCTCATTACATTCCTCATGTATGGTAAATTCTAATACAAAACTATCAAATACATCTTTTTCTATTGCACAAGTGTTAGTAAGAATACTCCAAATTACTGAATCCTCTTCCTACAGCTTTAAGAACGATTGTCTATGTAACATCATAAGCTATGCTAGAGAGTTTAACTCTTCTTCTTCATCCCTTAAATCTAGCCAGATATATGCATGTAAATCTAGTTAAGGTTGTGTTGGAGGATATAAATCAAATTTTTTTGTTGCTTGACCATTGAATATGGCCATATTTTCTAACCTACAACTTAAATTTGCATCAGCTATAGCTAACCATGGTCATCCTAGAATGATAGGGTAACTAGATAAATTGAGTTTGGGAGATAGAATCATGAAATCTGTAGGGTACTCTAGAGAGTCTAGGGTTACAACTATGCTTTCTATCATCCCATCAAGAGTGACAATATTACTATCTACAAGTTTAAGAATTGTTTGAGTAGCCCTTAATCCTTCTATTTTCAACTTCTTCATAGTATCCTTGGTCATGATATTTATAGTAGCACCAATATCAATTAAAATGTTTTTAACAGACTGATCATTTATAATCACTTTCACAATTGGACTACGTAGATCAAAATATTTAGAAATGATCAATTTTCCTAATATAATGTTAGCCAATTGTCCCACAACATGGACTATAGTTGGGTCCTTTTCCTTCCTCCTAGGATTCTTTAGTCAAGCTTCTCTAATGGCTTTGCCATAGATAGGAACATCTTTAATAGCTTGGAATAGGGGTATTTGGATATGTATGTTTGTTAACTGATCAATAATATCAAAAGATTGTTCCTTTGTTTGTACAAGTTTACCTTGTACGAGCTTCTCTAGAAAAGGAGGTTTAACTACTAGTTGGGCTTGAGCTGAAATAATGACATTAGTTGGGTCAACCTCTTTAGAAACTAGGGTTCTAATACTGTAAAAGAGGTGGTTTAGGCACTGGTATGGTTGTACCAGATCTCAAATGTATATTTGCAACATTTAAAGTGTAAATAGGATGTTGTTGAGCATTAGCAGAGTACATGGGTTGTTGTGACTACAATTTATTTGGATTTGGTTGAGGTTGTGTAGGTAATTAGGTCTACTTTTGAGGTCCAAGACTCATAGGTGGTGGCATTAGTGTAAGTTTTTGGACTAGAGGTGGTAATTGTGGATTACCAGTATTTTGGTTAGGCCACTGTTGAGGTCCTCTCCATTGATTTGTAGACTGCCAATTCCCCCGGGCTGGTTGCAATTGGTTTTTTTGGTTTTTCCATTGATTATTCTATTTTTTTGGCTAGGAAGGTTGGAAATTCTAAGGCCATTGAGGCTGTTGTAGATTATTTTGCCAAGCATTATTCCAATTAAGTTGATTATATTGTGAAGGACCTTGGGTATTATGATTTTGCATTAATTACCATATAGATTTGAATTTTGCAAGGGGTCTTAAGGTATACCTTGACGTTTGGCCCATGGTTGACATTGAGAAACAAAGAATACTTGCTCATTATCTCCATCTATCTTGATGTACTCAGTTGGAAGATGCTGGTTACCACGCTAGTGACCAATTTGCATTAGCAATCTTTCTTCTGCTTCTAGAAATGGGGGCAATACTCAACTAATTGTACTTTAGCTTCTATGTGTTTCTTCTTTGTAGTCATTTTTTTGAGATGTGTAGTAACATTATTTATAATGGGCTATTTCAAATTTGAGAGCAGAATTATATATCTTGAGCTTTGAAATACCCTAACTGATTCCTTTAATAGCTATAGTCCAGTGTCCTTTTCCTTTTTTCATGGTTGATCTTGATTAATTAAGACAAATTTTCTTGAGGTCATCCCAAGAAGATTGATACACATCTCCTCTAGCCATCAAGTCTAATGCTTCTAGACAACTATCATTCACACCTGTCAAAAAGACTAGCTTTTGTGAATCGTTAGACAACACATGCTGAGGGTTCTTCTGCAGTGTATACAAGAAATGTGAAACATAGTCTTCCAATGTTTCTTCCTCATTTTGTGATATTCTAAAGACATCATCTCCTCTTGAATAATTTTCTTTGCAATACTCTTTGTATTTGTCTAGAAATAGAGTTTGCATTTCATCCCAAGTACCTGCTACATTGTCTCCTAAATCCATGAACTATCATAAAGCTAACTCTTTTAGTATTGCTAGAAATAATTTGAGCTTATGGGCATCAGTGTTATAGTCAAAGCTACAAGAAAATATGTCAAACTCAAACAAGAAAGTACTAGGATCTTCAATTGCGAGGCAATAAAACTTTGGAAGAGCATTTGGAGGTATATTTTTTAGATTACCATTAGTTACAAGGCTTGGGAGAGGAAATGAAAAAGTGTATTATGCCGTTACTAGAGGTATTTGATTATGAGGTTGCTGTTGAAAAGGGATATTGGACACTGGATTGTTAACAACTGGTGAATTTGGAGCAGTACTATCAAGAAAACTGGCCAAAATTTTAGGAAAAGGTTGAAGACCACCTATATCCAAAGGTTCTATCCTTGAGGATGATTTTGTAAGAAAAATAGGGCTTGTATCTGAAAAAGGAAACTTAGCTTCTTCTTCAATTTCTTCATTCAGATTAACAAGTTCCCGTGGAAGAAATATCCCATATTCATCTTGTGGTCTTCCTCTTAGATGCATGTAATTGAATTGGTGACTTGTGAATCAAGCAACAAATCTTGTGGTTTCTAACTAACGCACTAATCTAGAAATAGAGGACTCATGAAGGATCCTAGTTTGACACCATCCCCAATAATAGTGCCAAAAATGCAAGTTTCCATAATAGATCAAGATAATCAAACTACTATTCCTCTAACAAGGGTACTATATCCATTTTTAGAATTATCTATTCCATTATGAAAATACATTTGAATTGTCAACCCAAGGACGTAGGACTTGAAATAGGTCAGCATAGTATGTGCACCAAGTTCCTTTAAGAGTCTTAACACCTATGCTATAGGAAAGTAAAATGTGTGAAAGGAATCTACAGTACTAATACAAAAAAATAAACATAGTTAGATTATCAACAAAGAATCGTAGAAATTATAGAAAAGGGAATTCTAAACTAGTTAATAGTTCAAACATCTAGTATGATCATTTTCCACAAGTGTTGCAAGAACTTTCATAGTAACTATGTTGCAAGCCTAATACATTAAATCTACCTTAAATAGGAAATTGCAAGAAACAAATCTGCTCTACCTAAATCTATTCCACTTCCCAAGTGGGCCCCCTTGGTTGGCTTCAACTAATTAAGAACACAACAGGTAATCCAAAATCACTCTCTCATTAGAATTCTTCTTTTGTCACATGAGTGAAAAATTCATAGAGAACAGAGAAAACAACTTAAGAATCTCAATAACTAACTTTAACTCTCCATATATATAGAGGATTGGAACTTATTACAAACATAACATAAAATCTCATGAGAAAACATCATCAGTAGAAAAAGGGCAGAATGTCAACCATGACTTTTAGAACATTAATTGAGAAACAAAACAATGGTTCGCAAATAATGTAACAAGTTGGGCTTCCTAAAATAACTCCTCTCACAAATGCGGCTTGTCACCTGGAACTAACTTGCGCTTCTCATGCTATGACCAATCTTTGTTACTTCTTCTTTAATACAGTGCTCACCACTCTTCATGCCACTTCTCCATTTCTTGAAAACTAAAAACATTTGAACACATAAAACATTTCTACTAACATTCAAATATTAAAACATAGCTTAAAATATTTATATGAAATACTGCACTTTATATATAATGCTAAGTGAGGTACATCATATCCACTATCCATAGGTTTAATAGGTTCTAGCTACATTCATCATAAGTTCACATGACATTTAAAATAGATATTTTGGAAATGTTTTTCACATGGCTCAAAGAGTAAGTTCAGACTATATAAAAACTATATCAAATTTGAGACATTAATATGCCTAATCAATTACCATTTTTGAGTTTCAATCTCCTTTTATAAGGATTGATCTCTTTGTAATTGTTAATCTCTAAAATCTCTTCTTAATCTAAATATACAATTTGTATGTTTTTTAGATCAAACGCTTGCCTCTTGTTGTCTTTTTCTTCTTCGTGATAGGTTTTCTACATGCAGGTATTCTTGGGCTTCGTGGATTTGATTTTCATATTTGCTTAAATCCTACACAGAGTTTGGTAAGCCAATAGACACAATGTTCATAAATACATGCACACAGTGCATGGATATGGATGAATACTATGAAGAGGTATGATTTCAAGCATACAAACTATTTGATAGAAATCCTCAATCAATATATTGAAGATTATTAATGAAATGTCAAGTGGAAATAAATCCATGCAAGGAAGATACATTAGTCAAAGGCTTGCATATATATAAGAAATTTGAAAAGTATGAGGAAATGATGTGTTGTGTGATTTTTGGTGGAAGGTAAATTAGGAATATGTAGTTCTCAACTCAACCACAATTATAATCAATTGGTTGTTAGATACTAAGACATGAAGAAGAAAATGTCAGTTGAAGTGGTTTCTCAAATCAAGTAGTGAACTTGAATTGAAGAGAGAAAGGCATGTGAATTGTTTGACATAATACTTTAGGTAAATTTTAGAATCAACATAGAAAGTTGAGGTTTTGAGTGTTCTTTAAAGTCAATAGTTTGAATATACAAAGTTAGAAGAACATTGATTAAGGAATTTGATAAGCAATACTATGAGGTACAAAGTCCAAGACAAGGAGCCTCTTGTGATATTAACAAGCACACTTCCCGAGATATTAGATATAAATATAGGATACATGGTGATTGTAGACATTTGGAAAATGATGAGTAAAAAAGGTAGATCACCTCTAACACAATGAACATTAGATAGTGGTCTAAATCATGTAGGAGAACATTCACGTAAAATTTAGTGTGTAGAACTAGTTTTGGAATGTGTCAAGGTGTATGACTAGAATACTAGAGACATCAAGATCTCAGAAACTAATATCATGGCAAGGTTGGATCTGGTGTCTATCTCCATCACATTTAGACTCCCAATAAGAGAAGAATTCATAGAAATCTCTAAAGAAAGTTCTCAAGGGTACTTCCATCAAAACAAGAAGACATGTTTGAATGTTATTGGTAAGAGTTGGTTGGATCAACCTAGAAGAGGAGAATCATAGTTACCAAGAGTGTTGTGTAGAAATATCTTTAATGAAGACATTTCTAATATGATAATTCTCCTCAACAGGATACTAGGAAGACAGACTGCTGAATTCTTTCAAGATTGGATGTTTTTATACATCAATACCATCACCACTGGAAAAAAATTTATAGATTGTGGAGAAATGATTAGTGATTCCCTTCATTGCCAATTAACCAAATTCAATGCAAATCAAGGGTTATACATGTCCTTGTACCTAATGTATGAAATTGCTAGTATGAAATCATGGCCTGGTCTTAATCCTTATGGAGAGTATAACATAGCCCTGCAAATATATAATTATTACCCCCAATTGCAATTAAAACAAAGCAATGCACATTTCTATAGGATAACTGATGCTTTTTCTATGCTCACAACTAGAGAGCTATAGGGAGATATAGGACTCCAAATTTCTCCTAAAGAAGCCATTCTCATTAGTACTTATGGTACTTTTTTTATACAGTACCCTCGATTCACCTACATCTACATTGAAGGTTTTCAAGATTGTCCTCTTATGTTGCCTCACTTCATAGATGGTGGTGGATGCTCTCAAAAGTTTGCAGGCAAATTGGTGAAGTAAACAAGAAGTGCAAGAATAAAGGATCAATTCCTTTCCTAATCGGTATTGGGCGCTCTTCCTTAGATTCTCAAAATATCAAAAGGACCATGGTGAAGATGACTTTATACCCTTTCCATAGTTTTTTCCCATTTGATGGTAGTAGGATTGTTAAAAACAACTTGACATTAGGACCTAGTTATTTTCATTTCCCTACAATGGAAGATTATTGAGCAAACTGTGATAATGACTTCAAATTGAGAAGAAGGGACTGGATGAGATTCACTATGCAAAAAATCATTGATTAAAAAATGGGATGGGATGGGATAGGTATAAAAGAGGATGGATCAAACCTAATTGATCCTTTCTTCTTTGAGCAGATATAATTATTAGAATTGTCATACATTAATTGGTCTCTATCAGAATTCAAAGACCTCAAGAAAGAACCTTCTTTGTAGTTCAACAAACTAAGAATTGGTTAAAGAATAAAGTTAAAGAAGCCATGACTACTAGATCAATAGGAAGAGATAGTGCAAAGAAAAGTAATAATTCCCAGGAAGGTACATTAGTTTTAGCCATTCCATCTTCTATTCCTACTTCTTCTAGTTCTTTACATATCATACAAGGTGGAGATGATAGTGAAGATCTAGATAAAGGAATTGGTCTAGTTTTAGCATGTGAGCTCAACGTAGTTGCCAGGAAGAGGAGATCAAAACCCAAGGACAAGATGTTAAAACAAAACCCAAAAAATGATAGAAGAAGATCCTAAGATGAATTCTTTACCATCATCATTTTTAAATGAGATGATTCAATCCATAGCATCCCCTACATGCTCATTATCTCCTAAAAGTGTAGAAGGAAATGATGATCCAAATGAAAACATAGAATCTGGATGTCATAGCTGATTTAGTACATAAAGGTATGAAGGTAAAGAAAACTTGAATAGAATCTAGACTAGTGTTGAATCCTACCTCAAGAAAACTATTTGTTGAAATTGCACAACTAGTCACAGAAAAGAACATAATCAAGGTAGATGAAGCTGATTTTAGCATAACTAAAGTGGATCTAGGTTAGACCACTCATGAGGGAAGAGAGCATAATTTTCAAGTGCCAGTTGTTGTCTTGATGGAATAGTCAAATAGAGATAAACATGCTAAGAATCAACTCAAGTGTCAAGTTCAAGCCCTTTCTTCATGCATCTAATCAATGGTTGATGATTCCTTTCTAGACCCTAGTTCATCTACATAGATAATAGGAAATCCCAAGAAGATGTTTGATGAAGAAACCATTCAAGACATAGGAGAATTTTCAACTTATGGTAAGATGGTGAAAGCATGGATAAATGCAAAAGAACAAACATCAAGCATATTTCAGGAAGTTAAGGTTAAATATATGCTAAGACAAATCACGTACAATGAAACATTCAAAAAGAGTTAACAACTCTCAAGGAACAACAAACATTCTAGAGAGAAATTGATGCTAATCTAGTAGAGATTAAAGGAATGTACAGTGATATAGTCAAATCATTGAAGTTAGTCACCAATGGAGAAGAAGAGAAAATTGATATATGGTTGGAAAATATCAGATGGAAGAATGATAACATGAATCAACAATTGAATGAAGGAGAAAAGTTCTTAAACTCTTGCAAACTACTAAAAAAGAAGGCCTTGGGCAATATAGCAATGATTGTAGAAGGTATCCCTATTATCAAAGACACTCAAGCTATACACATATCTTCCTTTTTGGAATGCATAGAGGTAAAGATCAGCACTGAACTTGGTGGTAAATAAAGTTTAGATGCTAAAATTATGATGAGATTGAGCAGTCTCTCAGTAGTGTTAGACTCCTATATTCAAAACTTACCAGGTTACATCCTAGAGTTGGATGAAGTTGGAAAGAGACACAATCTATGCAAGCAAAAAATGCAAAGTTTGATCATCATCAAAAAAAAGGCTTTGGCACAAGTCATCAAATCATTTAGATCATGCAAAGCAAACCTAACTCAGCTACTCACAACACCTACAAATCAAAAAGCAAGCTCAGGAAATATCAATGATCATAGTTGAAAGTTAGAAGTGGATATGTCTAAAGTTGTCTCGGATTTTTGTTTATATATTTTGTAAAGAGGTCAACTTGAGAATCAATTTTGGTTTTGGTCAATGTCTTAACTTTTTCTAACTATAGTTAAGCATTGAAAGTTAGAGTTGGTTATGAACTGTCTTTGGATTAGTCCAAACTCTAAATTTTTGAGTAGTTATAGACATGAAAGGTTGGTTATTCTAGAATAGCTATAAATTCATGAATCTCAATGTAATAGGGAACTTTTTGGACTTGGAATAGGAAAACACTTCTATTAGAGTTTTGGTGATAAGACAAATTTTGGAAAGTGTGTACAAAGGTTGTCTTTGTAATCAAAGTTTCTGTTTATGTTCTTGGTGCAAGAGAATAAAGGAACGTGCGTTTGGGTTCTTTTCCATTCTTCTGAATTGTTAAAGTGTCGATTCTCTATAATGAATATTTTCATGATATTGTGCAAGTATTCATGAATTATTGAATTAGCATTGTGTCAATGATGGCTCTCAAGCATAGTTCTTGTTTGTCTTCATTACTAGTTTACATCAATTTTATAGAAGCATTGAAGTCATGTGGTGCATTTGTCATCAATAGTTTTCTTTTTATTTTCTAAGTTGTAATCATCTTTATTTAAAAATCAAAATATTATCTTATGAGGGAGTTGCCCCTCTAAATGCAGAGGAAGGCGGGATATCAAGGGCCTATCCAACTATTGGAAAAATTGATTTGCTACATACTTCATTAGATTAAATCACTTATTTTCTCAATGACAAATCGATTTATCAACAATATGAAAGTCGTCTTTTAAAAAAAAATCTAAAGCAGAATATTTATTAAACACACTGACCTAATGCCTCCACTAGACCGAGCAATTCATGATGATGTAAACATAAGCAGGCTTAAAATTGAAAAGAAATATATGATCTTCGTTCTCATTTTAATATGATTCTTCGTACACCCTCAAATTAGAAATCAATCCAACTGATGAATGTTATTAAATTGAGGTGGAATACGTCTGAATTTATAGAGATTCTCCATCCACAATGGCCGTCATTTTGCTTTTCGTGTCAATTTACAACACTATTCCAATTGGAGAAGGCAACCGATTACAGATCTATTACTAAAGTGTACTTTTAAACGTCATCCAATTTAATAGTCAAAGATTATAAAACCAATTAATCTTTTAACATAAATGAAGTAGTCATCAAATACATTTTTCTCACAAAATTAATGAACTCAATTAATTTCGAAGAGTTGGGAACTGACACGACGTGTTTGACGAATTAAATTTGAAAACTGTGCAAATACTACTCAGTTCTTCTCCAACTGTACCCGTTCCTTGAATGATTGTTTCGAACATTATTTCATTTTTGCTCGAACACGTCCCTAAATTATAGTCAATCATTTTAAAACTTTTATAACATAATTACTTAATATATACTAGTTTGGCAATTGTTGTTGGTTTTCCTATCGATAAATATATGTTAAAGTCACTAAAGTGCTTTTCACTTAGAATAGATATTCATTTTGAAGAGTGTCGTAAATGACGTGCCATCTCTGACGAGTTAAATTTGAAAACTCTACAAATACTATTCAATTCCTCTACAACAATTACGCAAAAGACCTGCAGTAGAACTAAAACTTCATCACTTCTCAATATTAGATTGTCATCAAAATCTTGCGGCGAAGCTGTGGAGGAGCTCCAATGATCGGCCGAACAGAGAGAGGTAGACCTCAAGCTCTCTTCTGTGATTTTCAATGGGAGGCGTCAGTGGGACAACAAGATCAACTTCCATGTTGTCATCAACAGGATCAACTTCCATGTTGTCGTCAACAAGATCGACTTCCATGTTGTCGTCATCAAGATCGACTTCCATGTTGTCATCAACAAGATCAATTTCCATGTCATCATGAAGATCAACTTCCATGTTGTCGTCATCATCCATTGTCAGCTTCACTCTCTTAAATGGATGTGGGTTGTCCTTTGGATGGTCGATTTCTTTACGTGACCGACCACTCATTTGCTGACTTTCAACACGAACGGGAACGAGATTCTCCTGCCGCTGCATTTCTACTATTCTTCCGTTCAGTAATCTCCTCATCTCTTCTTCTCTGGTCTGGTTATTTTCGAGAGAAGGGAGTATGGGGTTCGTTGAGCTTCTCATGCTGACCTCCAACTTATTCATTCTCTCTGTCAGGAGCTTCCGAGAGGCCTGGATTGGCAGGCTTACAGAATTATTCAAGTCGATGGAAAAACGAGGGCTTGCACAGAAAAAAAAACAAAATTGATTAATTCTGAAGGAGATCGTTTTGGAAGGTAACAATTTCAATGTAAAAACCCTACCAAATTTATAGTGAAGTAATTCTATTGTTTCCAATTATGAGAGAGTCACTGATTAGTTGTTACCAAATTCGCACAGCAAAAATCAAAATTTAAATGGAAGTTAGGTGGTAAAAGTTAGCAAGATGGCATCTTGAAATAGAAACAAGATTGTTGTTTCCCTGGTAGGAAGATTTGCCGAAATAAATATATATACGAATGAGATGGTATACTTTTGATTCATTAAATACACTTATTACTTTTGAATATGTTGCCATCCTAGCAATTTAATGGAGGTTTAATTAAGATTTGAAATTAGTTAGTCAATATAAGTAAATAGGAAAATTTTAATTGGGATAAGGAAATATACAAAGTATTTAAAGGGCTGGTCATGGAGGGTTAGGTGGTAGGGATGGCTTATAGCTAATTAAGCTTATATGAATTCTTAGAAGTAGTTCAACTAGAAATTGATTAATTTTTTTATTTAGAAAATTTCGTAAGAGATTTATGAGAATTAGTTTGAATAATTGAGATATAATTAGGAATGAGTTAAATAGTATATTATGTAAATAATTATTTATAATAGATTTTTTTTTATATTTTGAAATTTAAATCATTGTATTAATAAGAACTATGATGGTGGTGGAATTCTTATCTTATGTTAAATACAAAGAATATAATTGTTCTATTGTTAAAATATAGTGACTAAACAAGAAACACAATAAGAGTAGCAACAAAACTTCAAGTAAATTCATTTTGTTTAAAATTGGAAATAATTAGGGAGCTCATCTCACTTAGAAATCACAATATTTGTTTGCACAATCAACTAATTAGAATTGGGGCCAAACATAAATGGATTAACAAAAACTAAAAGACAAATGGATAGAGTACTTATTATGGTTCAAAAAATTGAGTTGAGCATTTTCTAATAGTTATTATAGCACTTGCTGACTTATTGTCCAATATTTCATTAATTCTTGTGAAATTAAAGTTGTTACTGCATGAGTAACCATAATTGGATTAAATGCATTCCTTAGATCTAGAAAGTAACAAATCATGTGATACCACATCAACACATGTATAAAACATGAATTTGTGCAAAAGTATGGGTCTTGCTCTTTTTATTCTTTCTGTATAGCTTTATAAAAAGCATGGACTTGCAAAGAAAGCTACTGAAAAAACTCGAAGTTACTTGAATTTTTTAATATAGGATTTTGAGAACCTTTAAGTTAAGGTGCCCAACTAATGGATCTTACCTTTTTAGAGGAACGTGTAAGTATTCAAAGAAAACAAGGGAGGGGAGTAATTGGAGTAATTATGGGAAATGTGTTTCTTACAAGGATCTTTGGAGTTCCATAGAAGTTATTTGGGGCTTTTTTACATTGTTTATACATGTTTTCGCCTACTGAATCTTACATTGTCTATATATGCTTAGCTATAGAAGAAGCTAGAATTTTGGAAGTTTTCAAAATATTGCACTCGAAAGGGGTTTTCCCAACCTTAATACTGCCAAAATCACAACCATAATCCCCATAAATATTGTTGAAAATCTTGAAAGTGATATGTTAAATCAAGTGATTTTTGTTTTTATCTTGTCATATGTAATAGAATGGTTCAAATATGTATGTATTTACCTTACATTTAATGTCAATCCTTAGTTTTTATAAGTTTTATCATAAGGGAGCTTATTAATACATCCTAACCTTAAGTAGATATGTTGTAACACTCAACACAAATTTAACTTGACGCAAAAGACCTGCAAGATATTGTCAATGGCGTTTCTGACAACATTTCATTTTCCTCGTATACTCGAGTTTTGGTTGTCATCGCGTCATCTAGCCAGCCCCATCGTTCGGGATGGGTGGACGTCGATTTCCCTCTCCATGTTGTGCCATGTTGACTACGAAATCCATGCCGACTGGGGCATGCGTGGAAGAATGTAAAGGTAGGGTTTTGTTTTTTAATTACTTTAATTTTATGTTTCTGATTTGTAAGTTCGTTTATGTATATTATTATATTTATAGATTTTTGTAAAGGTTAGTTTAAGTAAGTTTAAGTTAAATTAATGTTAATAATCATAAATTTTTGAATTCCAACTAAGATTTGTTTAAAATTCGTTAGGTCATAAATGATTTAAAATAAATATTATTTCAAATATTTTAATTATTTTTTAAAATGTTTTAGGAATTTTGATATTTATATTATATTTTATTAAAGTTAAATTAATTGTAAATTATTATATTTAAAATTTCTAAGTGAAAATAATGTGAATGTGAATATTAATTATTTTTAATATATGTGATTAATTTAAAATTATTCATTTAAAAAAGTAACTTTAATAATATTTTTAACATAAATTGAAGTTTGAATTTATATGTTGATTAAATTGTAATATAATTTTAAAATTTATTTAATTTAATTTATGTGTGATTAGATTGAGATATTCATTTTTATTCATGACATCCATTTTTATGTTTTATTCAATTTTGGTTCAAGTTCAATATTGTAAATTAAGTTAGATTTATAGTCATAGTTAGATTTATTAATAGTTAGAGATTAATAGAGCTATTAATATTTTAAATTAAATATGAAATTAAATAGTATATAACAATATTATATTTATATTTTAACTCAACTTATAAAAAAATGTATTTTTAACCACATTCAATTATAATTAATTGGAATATATTTAGTTAATATAAATAATATTTTGTTTAGTATATTATAATAAAAATTAATCTAGATTTATAGTTATAGATAATTTCAATTGTATTTTTAAAATATATATATATATATATAAAGTATTATTTCGATTCACTAATCAATATTTCTAAAATTAATAAAATTATAAAAGATTAAAAATATTTTAATTTTTTCATTAAAGTGTTTACTTTGTGAAGTTTGAAGTTTCAAATTTTAATATTTTAATAAATATATTATAACAAGTGATTAAAATGCTTATTAAAATAAAACTTAAATCATGATAGCAATATCACACTTATAAGAGCATTATGTTAAAAATATTTTAAATTTTTTTAATAAGAAAACATTTAGAAATAAATAGAAATGTAAAGATATATGTTTGGAAGAATGATTTATAAAATAAATTTAAGTATATATTTTTATTAACATATAAAAATAACTTAATAGTAGTTCTATGTATTTATATAAATGTTTAGGAAGATGATGTTTATGAAGACATGTTTACATAAATAAAAATATCAAAATCCTTAAAATGTTTTTAAAAATATTTAAAATATTTAGAATAATATTTAATCTAAATCATCTATGACCAAACGAATCTTAGTTGGAATTCAAAAATTTATGACTATTAACATTAATAAATAAATTTAACTTACTTAAACTAACCTTTACAAAAATCTATAAATATAATATTCATAAACTAACTTACAAATTACAAAACATAAACAAAAAATAATTTAAAAACAAAATCCTACCTTTACATTTTTCCACGGCCACAATGCCCCAGCCGGCACAGACTCCATACTCAACATGGCATGCCATGGAGAGGGAAAACAACATCAACCCATCCCGAACGATGGGGCTGGGTAGAGAACATCACAAAATTTTACTTTTCTTCTGCTAAGAGGAATGAAATATCAAATGGATGATCTGGGACTTTTTTTCTATTAATGTTTGTAAATTTTGTCTAACTAGTACTTATATCTTTGGAGGGTGCAAGTGTCAAGTCAATAGTTTTATGTATATTAAATGATTTCATTTTGTTCTTTATGTAAAAGTACTAGTCAAATAGTAGTAATGATTTTGAAAAATAAGGGAATTAGCATTTAATATGAAATGGAATATTAAAAAAATACATAGTATAGTTGTTTTTATTATTTTCATAAAAATTTTGACACTAAACACTTGATAGTAGTAGAGGAAACTCTTTCTTCCATGGGGATAAACTTTGAATGAATGATTTTTGCCTTCTACTTATGAATAAGACAACAATCAATTGCACATTATGTCACATTTATGCCAATGTCAAATCTTTTTTACTCACACACATAGCCATTCATTTCTCTATTCCTATATGCATCTTATCTTATCCCTCACTTTACCTTTCACATCTTATATCTCTCTATTGATCTACTATCCATCTATCACCTTATAGATCTTTATAATTTTATCTCTTTACTTCGACTCCATACCTCCTAGTTAGACTTATTCCTCCACCTCTCTTTATTAATTTCTCTACCTCTTTGTTACTAATTGAATACCAACATATCCATTTATATTAGACATAAAATTAAAAGGGTATGATACTATTATATTAAGTTATTTTAATTTACAAAATTCTTATTTTCTTTAACGCATTCACCTAATGAGCTTAATTATTAAAGTTTATCTTGTTATTTTTCCATCTAGAATTTTTCTTAAACATCACAGATACAATTTTATTCGATTAGATTATTTATTATGAATCACATTTATTTACTTGTAATTATGCAAAAGAATATGTAAAAATATTTTCTAGGTATTTTATTTCATGAAACAATGAGGACACATTCTTATTTTTTCTTTTTATTGCTTTAAATTACATAGTGATTATTTATTTTGAGTCACCTTGCCCAAGAACTCATAGATCTCCATTATGGACAAATGGTTCATCTACTCTACAAATTCATGCTATATCTTCTTGCTGAGTAGAACAACACAAGGTTTTAATATTTTTTTATTTTGCAATGGTTGAATGTGCACTATTTTAATTAGATGTTGTGCTTTCTACCATAAATATTACTTTGCATAAAAAAATATATCTACAATGAAATTTGTAGACTCATTGAACAATGATCGTCATCATTGTCTATGACCTTGATAAAGAATGCTCAATTTTCTCTATTTCTCTTTGATCCACCCTCTCCATCTATGTACTTACCAACATATATTTCTACTTATCTATTTTCCCTCTATCACCTCATATATCTTTATCATTCTATCTCTTCATCTCTCCCATCTCCTCTCTCCTCTTTTCAATTATTTTCACCCCACACCCTTCCACTTTGCCTCTCTCTGTCTACACAGTCCCTTTATTTCTTCTTCTCCTCTCTCTCTCTCTCTCTCTCTCTCTCTCTCTCTCTCTCTCTCTCTCTCTCTCTCTCTCTCTCACACACACACACACACACACACACACACACACACACACACACACACACACACACACACACACACACACACACACACACACACACACACACACGTGCATGCACAACATCATCTTACTATAAAATTGAACAATTTAATCATAATTATATATGTTGATTAATATTACTTGGATCTAGTTGGCACACATATTCAGTGTTATCTTTACATCACTTGATAGTAAAAAATTGAAAGATGGTTCAAATACTGAAGAAATTAGCATAAAATAATTATCTTTAAAAGTATTACCACAAATATAAATCCAAAGATAATTATTTATTCTAACTTAAAAATTTAATAATACCAATTCCTATATTCAAATAAAGCAATTTTAAATTTATTTATAATCATAACTTGATTTACAAGTACATTTATTAAAAATGAACTTTCTTTGCATTTGGAAACTCTTAAACACCTTTTCTTATCTTGCCTAAAATTTAAAATAATATAGCTTTGAATTTGTGGATTTCTTTAGCCCTTTAGACCTAAGATTTTGCATGGTGTGTGATCCTTATAAGGATTTTCACCTTATTTGTATTAAAAATGAATGGGTTTGACATGATTTCAAAATGGAAACATGTTATCTTTTCTATGGATTTAATATTGAAACACATTTCCCAATGTATTATAACTCTAAATGATATATTATTTTTGTGTTAACATAATCTTACACTTAAGAAAGCCAATGAATTTGTACTTAATGTGTGTTATTTGTAGATTCTACTTTACTAGTGGAGATGTGCATTATTTGTAGATTGTACTTTACTAGTGGAGAAATACCCCTTATATGATAGTTGGAATCATGTTCACTTTGTTCTTAGTGCCACTCTATATGATATTTAGGTTAGGGAAATTTCTCTTACAAGATATGTGTGTCAAGTTCATAAGAGTGTCCAAACAAATAAATATGTTCTTAACATGTCCTGTCTAGGTACAAGCTTGTAATGTGAAATTTTAATGTTTAAGTGGAGATATGTTACTTGCATCTTGATATTCAAGATTTGGATATTTTGACATTATTCAAGACTTAGATGGACAGTGGCTTGTTCTATCTATTAATTTTGACCTTACAATAGTGTTTTGCATCTATGATATGTACTAAGAATTTGATTTTGGGAATGGAATGATCGAACACATATGGATGCAAATTTATGATAGGATAGAATTAGACTATGATGTGATGCAAAATGTTAATTTGATTATGATGATTTATGATATGTAGATTTTGATATTTTAACATTTTTAATCATTTATTTGAAATGATTAGGAAATTCAATTTAATTGAATTATGTTAATATGGATTACATAACATTTGAAATTATATGCATTTATGATATATGTATTTTATATGACCTCCTTGGACTACTAATGCTCAAGTTTAATATGCAGAAAGTGAAACCATGAAATTTATTTTGGGGAAACAAGTTCCAAACCTATGTGAACACAATTTATACAAGGAAAATCTTTGAAAGATTCAAAAACCTCATTGTGATACATTTTATTTTGTAAATGTGAGCTTTCTTGTGTGTGAAATTTTTAAATCATAAAGATGCATTAGGGACATGTCATGATGATGTGGAATGTGCTTTTATGTGTCACTTGACACTTGTGGATTTTGTGTACAATGACATGTCATGTAGGGTTTTTGGTCATCGTGGCATTTTACTGTAAAAACAATTACTTTGTTAATGAGTAAGTAAACCCACTTGAAAAGGGGTAGGATGGGTCACAATCAAAAAAAATTCGAATTTGGACTTGATTAGGGTTTTGAGGACTCATTAGGTGGTCCCAAAGTGTCTTTTATGTGAAAATGAGCTACCCATGTAATAGTATAACATGTTAGGGACCTAATTTTGACCATGATAGTGACTAGACAACCTAAGGGGGCCCTTTACCCATGCATTCTTCCACCATTCCAAAAATGGACTTGTCACATGTGTTCTCTCCCATGTTTTCACTAAGTCAAATATAGGAAACTTACACGGAGACAAGTTTGTAAGAGGAAGTGGTTTGGTGTTTTTGCTAAAAAAAGAGTTAGTAGGAAAGGCCTTTTTAGGGAGTCTTAGGAAAACTAGTGGGGTGTTCACCCATTCTCTAAGTTTAGTGACAGTTAGGGTTTTGTAGGATGAGTAAGGGAGCTCTACAACAATTATCATTGCCTTTAGCTTGGACCAAGGTTGCTGTTCAAACCATGATCATTTTTCTTTTAGCATTGCATAATGAATCTATCACTAGTACATTTGCATCCATTTTTCTACCAAAATTTTTGACTGATTCTATGAATCCTCTTTATTTTTTGTTTTCATTCCTGCATTGGTTGCAAAATTTTTTGTTTCCCCTTTTCGTCAAAATTTTGACCAACATCAAATTACCCAAAGTGGGTCATAACAAATTTTTGACTAACCAAATTTGGATAAAGTCGATGCAAAGACTAGAAATGCCAAATATTTTTGCCCACATTTTCTGAACTTTGGTGAGTGCACACCAAATATGTTTGCCCACATTTTCTAAACTTTGGTGAGTATAGATATTGGATTAGCATTTTGCATAGGGTTTCCCCATGTTTTTTGAACTTTGGTCAGTGTAGATATCGGATTGGAATTTCGCATAGGGTTTGTCCATGAACAAGTTTTCTTCTAGGTGTTGTATGTCAACTTGGTCCAATGCAAAACCATTCTTTCAATACCTGCTATGACCAACTAGTTAGAGTGAATAACATTCAGCTGGTTAACCATAGCTTGTGTCAAAAGGGATAGTTGGGTGTTGAACAAAGCATAACTTAATGGGAAGGATTGATTCATAGTTGATTTCAAGATTTGGATGTTTGTAAATTGATTATTATAGGGTTTACTAGGCGATATTGAAAAGTGGGTCCTTTGTCTTAAGGGAGAAATTTTGCATTTTAAGTTAAATTAATGTTAATAATCATAAATTTTTGAATTCCAACTAAGATTCATTTAAAATTCGTTAGGTCATAAATGATTTAAAATAAATATTGTTTCAAATATTTTAATTATTTTTTAAAATGTTTTAAGAATTTTGATATTTATATTATATTTTATTAAAGTTAAATTAATTGTAAATTATTATATTTAAAATTTCTAAGTGAAAATAATGTGAATGTGAATATTAATTATTTTTAATATATGTGATTAATTTAAAATTATTCATTTAAAAAAGTAACTTTAATAATATTTTTAACATAAATTGAAGTTTGAATTTATATGTTGATTAAATTGTAATATAATTTTAAAATTTATTTAATTTAATTTATGTGTGATTAGATTGAGATATTCATTTTTATTCATGACATCCGTTTTTATGTTTTATTCAATTTCGGTTCAAGTTCAATATTGTAAATTAAGTTAGATTTATAGTCATAGTTAGATTTATTAATAGTTAGAGATTAATAGAGTTATTAATATTTTAAATTAAATATGAAATTAAATAGTATATAACAATATTATATTTATATTTTAACTCAACTTATAAAAAAATGTATTTTTAACCACATTCAATTATAATTAATTGGAATATATTTAGTTAATATAAATAATATTTTGTTTAGTATATTATAATAAAAATTAATCTAGATTTACAGTTATAGATAATTTCAATTGTATTTTTAATATATATATATATAAAGTATTATTTTGATTCACTAATTAATATTTCTAAAATTAATAAAATTATAAAAGATTAAAAATATTTTAATTTTTTCATTAAAGTGTTTACTTTGTGAAGTTTGAAGTTTCAAATTTTAATATTTTAATAAATATATTATAACAAGTGATTAAATTGCTTATTAAAATAAAACTTAAATCATGATAGCAATATCACACTTATAAGAGCATTATGTTAAAAATATTTTAAATTTTTTTAATAAGAAAACATTTAGAAATAAATAGAAATGTAAAGATATATGTTTGGAAGAATGATTTATACAATAAATTTAAGTATATATTTTTATTAACATATAAAAATATCTTAATAGTAGTTCTATGTATTTATATAAATGTTTAGGAAGATGATGTTTATGAAGACATGTTTACATAAATAAAAATATCAAAATCCTTAAAATGTTTTTTAAAATATTTAAAATATTTTGAATAATATTTAATCTAAATCATCTATGACCAAATGAATCTTAGTTGGAATTCAAAAATTTATGACTATTAACATTAATAAATAAATTTAACTTACTTAAACTAACCTTTACAAAAATCTATTAATATAATATTCATAAACTAACTTACAAATTACAAAACATAAAGAAAAAATAATTTAAAAACAAAATCCTAACTTTACATTTTTCCACGGCCACAATGCCCCAGCCGGCACAGACTCTGTACTCAACATGGCATGCCATGGAGAGGGAAAAAAACATCCACCCATCCCGAACGATGGGGCTGGGTAGACAAAATCACAAAATTTTACTTTTCTTCTGCTAAGAGGAAAGAAATATCAAATGGATGATCTGGGACTTTTTTTCTATTAATGTTTGTAAATTTTGTCTAACTAGTACTTATATCTTTGGAGGGTGCAAGTGTCAAGTCAATAGTTTTATGTATATTAAATGATTTCATTTTGTTCTTTGTGTAAAAGTACTAGTCAAATAGTAGTAATGATTTTGAAAAATAAGGGAATTAGCATTTAATATGAAATGGAATATTAAAAAAATACATAGCATAGTTGTTTTTATTATTTTCATAGAAATTTTGACACTAAACACTTGATAGTAGTAGAGGAAAATCTTTCTTCCATGGGGATAAACTTTGAATGAATGATTTTTGCCTTCTACTTATGAATAAGACAACAATCAATTGCACATTATGTCACATTTATGCCAATGTCAAATCTTTTTTACTCACACACATAGCCATTCATTTCTCTATTCCTATATGCATCTTATCTTATCCCTCACTTTACCTTTCACATCTTATATCTCTCTATTGATCTACTATCCATCTATCACCTTATAGATCTTTATAATTTTATCTCTGTACTTCGACTCCATACCTCCTAGTTAGACTTATTCCTCCACCTCTCTTTATTAATTTCTCTACCTCTTTGTTACTAATTGAATACCAACATATCCATTTATATTAGACATAAAATTAAAAGGGTATGATACTATTATATTAAGTTATTTTAATTTACAAAATTCTTATTTTCTTTAACTCATTCACCTAATGAGCTTAATTATTAAATTTTATCTTGTTATTTTTCCATCTAGAATTTTTCTTAAACATCACATATACAATTTTATTCGATTAGATTATTTATTATGAATCACATTTATTTACTTGTAATTATGCAAAAGAATATGTAAAAATATTTTCTAGGTATTTTATTTCATGAAACAATGAGGACACATTCTTATTTTTTCTTTTTATTGCTTTAAATTACATAGTGATTATTTATTTTGAGTCACCTTGCCCAAGAACTCATAGATCTCCATTATGGACAAATGGTTCATCTACTCTACAAATTCATGCTATATCTTCTTGCTGAGTAGAACAACACAAGGTTTTAATATTTTTTTATTTTGCAATGGTTGAATGTGCACTATTTTAATTAGATGTTGTGCTTTCTACCATAAATATTACTTTGCATAAAAAAAAAAATCTACAATGAAATTTGTAGACTCATTGAACAATGATCGTCATCATTGTCTATGACCTTGATAAAGAATGCTCCATTTTCTCTATTTCTCTTTGATCTGCCCTCTCCATCTATGTACTTACCAACATATATTTCTACTTATCTATTGTCCCTCTATCACCTCATATATCTTTATCATTCTATCTGTTCATCTCTCCCGTCTCCTCTCTCCTCTTTTCAATTATTTCACCCCACACCCTTCCACTTTGCCTCTCTCTATCTACACATTCCCTTTATTTCTTCTTCTTCTTCTTCTCTCTCTCTCTCTCTCTCTCTCTCTCTCACACACACACACACACACACACACACACACACACACACACACATACACACACACACACACACACACACACACGTGCGCGCAAAACATCATCTTACTATAAAATTGAACAATTTAATCATAATTACATATGTTGATAAATATTATTTGGATCTAGTTGACACACATATTCAGTGTTATCTTTACATCACTTGATAGTAAAAAATTGAAAGATGGTTCAAATACTGAAGAAATTAACATAAAATAATTATCTTTAAAAGTATTACCACAAATATAAATCCAAAGATAATTATTTATTCTAACTTAAAAATTTAATAATACCAATTCCTATATTCAAATAAAGCAATTTTAAATTTATTTATAATCATAACTTGATTTACAAGTACATTTATTAAAAATGAACTTTCTTTGCATTTGGAAACTCTTAAACACCTTTTCTTATCTTGCCTAAAATTTAAAATAATATAGCTTTGAATTTGTGAATTTCTTTAGCCCTTTAGACCTAAGATTTTTCATGGTGTATGATCCTTATAAGGATTGTCACCTTATTTGTATTAAAAATCAATGGGTTTGACATGATTTCAAAATGGAAACATGTTATCTTTTCTATGGATTTAATATTGAAACACATTTCCCAATGTATTATAAATCTAAATGATATATTATTTTTGTTTTAACATAATCTTACACTTAAGAAAGCCAATGAATTTGTACTTAATGTGTGTTATTTGTAGATTCTACTTTACTAGTGGAGATGTGCATTATTTGTAGATTGTACTTTACTAGTGGAGAAATACCCCTTATATGATAGTTGGAATCATGTTCACTTTTTTCTTAGTGCCACTCTATATGATATTTAGGTTAGGGAAATTTCTCTTACAAGATATGTGTGTCAAGTTCATAAGAGTGTCCAAACAAATAAATATGTTCTTAACATGTCCTGTCTAGGTACAAGCTTGTAATGTGAAATTTTAATGTTTAAGTGGAGATATGTTACTTGCATCTTGATATTCAGGATTTGGATATTTTGACATTATTCAAGACTTAGATGGACAGTGGCTTGTTCTATCTATTAATTTTAACCTTACAGTAGTGTTTTGCATCTATGATATGTACTAAGAATTTGATTTTGGGAATGGAATGATCGAACACATATGGATGCAAATTTATGATAGGATAGAATTAGACTATGATGTGATGCAAAATGTTAATTTGATTATGATGATTTATGATATGTAGATTTTGATATTTTAACATTTTTAATCATTTATTTGAAATGATTAGGAAATTCAATTTAATTGAATTATGTTAATATGGATTACATAACATTTGAAATTATATGCATTTATGATATATGTATTTTATATGACCTCCTTGGACTACCAATGCTCAAGTTTAATATGCAGAAAGTAAAACCATGAAATTTATTTTGGGGAAACAAGTTCCAAACCTATGTGACCACAGTTTAACCAAGGCAAATCTTTGGAAGATTCAAAAGCCTCATTGTGATACATTTTATTTTGTAAATGTGAGCTTTCTTGTTTGTGAAATTTTTAAAACATAAAGATGCATTAGGGACATGTCATGATGATGTGGAATGTGCTTTTATGTGTCACTTGACACTTGTGGATTTCGTGTACAATGACATGTCATGTAGGGTTTTTTGGTCATGGTGGCATTTTATCGTAAAAAAAAATACCTTGTTAATGAGTAAGTAAACCCACTTGACAAGGGGTAGGATGGGTCACAATCAAAGAAAATTCGAATTTGGACTTGACTAGGGTTTTGAGGACTCATTAGGTGGTCCCAAAGTGTCTTTTATGTGAAAATGAGCTACCCATGTGATAGTATAACATGTTAGGGACCTAATTTTGACCATGATAATGACTAGACAACCTAAGGGGGCCCTTTACCCATGCATTCTTCCACCATTTCAAAAATGGACTTGTCACATGTGTTCTCTCCCATGTTTTCACTAAGTCAAATATAGAAAACTTACAGGGAGACAAGTTTGTAAGAGGAACTTGGTTTGGTGTTTTTGCTAAAAAAAGAGTTAGTAGGAAAGGCATTTTTAGGGAGTCTTGGGAAAACTAGTGGGGTGTTCACCCACTCTCTAAGTTTAGTGACAGTTAGGGTTTTGTAGGATGAGTAAGGGAGCTCTACAACAATTATCATTGCCTTTAGCTTGGACCAAGGTTGCTGTTCAAACCATGATCATTTTTCTTTTAGCATTGCATAATGAATTTGTCACTAGTACATTTGCATCCATTTTTCTACCAAAATTTTTGACCGATTCTATGAATCCTCTTTATTTTTTGTTTTCATTCCTACATTGGTTGCAAAATTATTTTTTTCCCCTTTTCATCAAAATTTTGACCAACATCAAATTACCCAAAGTGGGTCATAACAAATTTTTGACTAACCAAATTTGGATAAAGTCAATTCAAAGACTAGAAATGCCAAATGTTTTTGCCCACATTTTCTGAACTTTGGTGAGTGCACACCAAATATGTTTGCCCACATTTTCTAAACTTTGGTGAGTATAGATATTGGATTAGCATTTTGCATAGGGTTTCTCCATGTTTTTTGAACTTTGGTCAGTGTAGATATCGGATTGGCATTTCACATAGGGTTTGCCCATGAACAAGTTTTCTTCTAGGTGCCGTATGTCAACTTGGTCTAATGCAAAACCATTCTTTCAATACCTGCTATGACCAACTAGTTAGAGTGAATAACATTCAAGTGGTTAACCATAGCTTGCGTCAAAAGGGATAGTTGGGAGTTGAACAAAGCATAACTTAATGGGAAGGATTGATTCACAGTTGATTTCAAGATTTGGATGTTTATAAATTTATTATTATAGGGTTTACTAGGCGATATTGAAAAGTGGGTCCTTTGTCTTAAGGGAGAAATTTTGCATTTTCAGAGCACACAACTCTTACTGACCTAATTAAGCATTTATGAACCATCAAAGATCATTATTCAACATAAAACAAGAGAGGCTTTGGTGTGGGCTTGTTGGATAAGGTATGCATAGTTGGAAGACAAGGAGCTATTTTTATACTTTGTAATTTATGATTTCCTTTAGTCATCCATATTAATTACAACTACATAATCAAGTGAACATACCATTCTACAGCATAGTTTGCAAAAAATAAAAATTATACATTTCCTAAATACTAGCATAATACCAAATAGTTGTCAGTTGCTTTTATCAATGTTTCAAATATGTATCTAGCTCATTTCAAGCATATTCTTATCATATTGTTCTTTTGGACCCTTAGATAACATGTGGTTCTATTGATAATCACCCTCTCTATAGTTAACAAAAGAAATTAATCATTAAGGTCACTCAAAAGTCATTCTTTGAACATTGAATAAGAAATGGACATTTCATAAGCTTCCTTGATAAATAACTTGACCAGTTCTTGAGAATAGTGCATACTAAATAGAGAATGAGTAGTCCAATCTCTTGAACTCGATTGTTAAAAACTACAATCAATATCACAAATAAAATCCTAACCATTCCAATGTGAATTTAACATATGTGCACTTGCATTATTCTTGCAAATGAATAGTCTTCCAATAAATACAACATACCCCTTCACAATTTGTGCCTTAGTGCATACTACTTAGAGAATGAGTAGTGCAATCTCTTGAACTCCATTGTTTAAACTGTTGTTAGGATCACCAATAAAATCCTAAAAAATTTTATATGAATTCAACATATGCACACCTACATTTTTTTGGCAAATGCACACTCTTTCAATAAGTCCAGCAGATCCTTCAAAATTGGTGTATTAGTTGCAAATATACACTTATTTCCTTCCCAGCTCTTTAACCAACATTCATATTGATAAAAAATTATGCACATTTTTGTTTAGAACACTTCCATCACAAGGAATAAGATAATCTATTCATTCTATGGAATACACTTTCATCATAGTCTATAGTAACAACAATATCCATGTCTAAAGTAACGTACTTTTATATTGTACATGAAGAGCACCGCATATCACATAAAACTATATCTTGGTCCCTACAGTCTAATTAGCTCATAGCTTGTAGTTAGTTTGTAGTGTTTATTGGGTTTGGTATATTCTTTGCATTGTCATTAATCTTTGGAAAAGGCCAAAAAAAGATATTATACCATGACTATCACCCTTATTAGGTCAGTAAAGAGATGTGAATTTGGATCTACAAATAGTTTGTATTAGGAAAGTCACTTAGTGAGATTTGAAATTCTGATCTTATTTAAGAACACAAGTCCTCTCAAGTCATATGTCATAAAATATAGGACTTATAAGTACTCTAAAAAGTATAATAGTTAACAAACAAGAAAAAGTTTGTCCCAATTTATTTCTATGACACAAACTACCTAATAATTACTCTTAAAGTACAGTCCCAAAGTCATGATTTGTCCTACACAATCAGCCGTAGAAGAACATAAATACTCCATTCCCTGAATAGAAAATGCTATTAAAGTTGAAATCTACTGTACTCATCACCCCAACTCTAGTTGGATAACTGATCTCTTTGAAAAGTCAAGCATAACTCCCATACTGCACTGCAAAAAACTGACATAATTAATAGAAATTTCTATTGAATGTTATTTTTCATATTTAATTTTCCAAATTACAACCCCCTTTTGAAGAATCATTTTCCTCTAGGCTTCCATATCATCAAAAAAGTTGAAGGAATGGACTAATGTGATGCTATAGGATAAATCAATGGTGATGGGACAAGGACATGTTCTGAAGCCACCTTATCATTGCACATGAAAGTAAGATATTTTCCATACGCCCAAAAGTTTCATTTTGTGGTGTGAGTAATAATGACTTGTTTTCCATTCACCAACTATTGCTTCTCTTGAAAATGTAATTCAATGCAAATGCAATGTAGTTCCAATGTATGTCTCTATAAAATGTCACTAGATAATTACTTCTAGCCATTAATGGTTTCAACTTTCAAGAGCGTTCCTTAAGGCTTGTTCAAATTAACTAAAGATATGTATGTGTAAAACTATAAAAAGCACAAAGAATGAAGGCAATAGAGTTGACAGGAATCTAAAACAAAGTTTTTGGTCTCTAATTTTGATGGTAAATGATCTTATCTTCTAATATACTTGTGGAAGCAATAAATTTTTCTTATGATTCAAAATTGCATGCATAGCTTGCCTAAACTTGAGGCTAATTCTTTGACACCCTTGGTATCCAAGAGATCATCTGAAACGCCAACCACTATGAACATAAAATTTGGTCTTTAAAGTGGACTATAGTAATAAAAAGCTTTTTGGTGCACTTATTTTTGATAGAATTGTGGAAGCAATGGGTTTTTCTTATGAGGCAAAATTGCATAGATAGCCTACCTAAACTTGAGCCCAAGTCTTTGACATCCTTAATATCCAATAGATAATCTCAAAGGCTAACCTTAATGAACACAAAATTTGGTCTTTAAAGTTGACTATGGTATTAAGAAGCTCATAGGTGCATTTATCTTGAGATTTCTTCATTCAAATTAGATAAAGCCTACAAGCATACATAACTTTTACCTTAAAATGTTCTTTTCATCTTTGACATAGACAATAGCAAAGTAACATGATTTTAGAAGTAATATTTGCACTTGTTATCACCTAGATGCAATCTCAATTTATATGTTGGAGCATTTCTTAATTAAAATCAATGTAAAATCATAGTGAGAATGTTATACAATGAAAGTAAACTCAAAATTAATCTCCACTGCATGTGTTTTAGAATGCAATTTCATTGAAGACAAAAATCAATGGATCTGAGACAAGATTCCACCATAGCTTTTGGCAACAAATCAGTGTTCCGTAAAGCACATTGTTGACTTCTCTACAACTTAGGCACAATAACTATTGCACAAGCTCTAAAGTATTTTTTAAGAAAAATTGTTTTGTAGCCTTTCAGAACCATCAAAGTTTAAGTTAGGCTTTTAGTTTTCTTAATTAGGTGATTAGAATTTCTTGAAAACTCTTCTATTATATTTATAGCACTTATAATTGATTAGTTTTCCTATTTCATGAAGATTTTTGGTTAAACATGATTAGTCTAAAGACCCATTTATATCATACCCAGAAATACTTGGGGGTTTTGAATCTTAAGTGGATTGGCAAGGGTGTGTTACTTCCCAAGCTTGATCAAAATTTTGTGAATGGAAATTCAAAGAGTACAAATGGTTTAGTGAGAAAATATTCTTCCTACAACAAGAATCTAGTATATTTTGGTTGACCATTGAGTGTGCTATTACCTAAAAGATTACCTCAATATATGGGTGTTTAATAGAGTGATGAAGTTGGGGTCAATGGAAAAGAGACTTACTCTCAAAAAATGCCAGTGATCATTTAAATTGATAGGTTTGGATACATTATTATAGGGAGGTCAAATTTCAACACCCATAGGCTGTGTTCTTGTTTTTGACCATAGAGAGGTCTTTAGTTTAAGAGTTTTACAAGGTCTTAAGTATTAAGACTTCTACCATTAGGTTTCTCAAGTACTTTACCTGTAGAAAAGATGATGTGTGCAACATTATTATCTTATGGTTATTGTGGAGAGGTAGCTAAGGAACACCACCTCAGAAGATCCCTATAGCCTTGAAATACTTAGTATATCCATGATTACATCAAAGGCTACAACATAGAAGCTCACAGAACATTGATTTATTGACCATGGTGCAAATTCATTAACAAATATCTTTACCTGTTCTTGTATAGTGTTAATGGAAGTGAACCTTTTGACTTTTGATTCATGGTATAATTATTGTTAATTAAGGCAATAATTTTTGCTATTGCAGATAGTCTTCATCTTTCCTATTGTTTCTTTATTTTGGCACATGGCGTTGCTTCCTATAGATTAAATTGTGGTTACTTCAGTTTGTGCATCTCAATTCCTTGCTGTAAAAAAATTATCTGGGGCAAGAAGTAGTCTGACTATGATCTCAAGAAATTGTGGCATCTATGGTTGATGCAAATGCCTACCAAATGAGAGGCGAAATACTTTATCAAGGTAGCATGATAATAATTTTTTACAACTTGTGAACTTCATCTACCCTCAGGTTGTAATTTAATACCATTTGATGAACATTTTTAATGAGTTCTTGAATGTTAACAATCATTGATTATATAAATTATTCATAGAAATGGTCAGAAAACCAATGCCTAATTAGTCATTTTGAAATATCATTGTTATGGGTAAGTGCACCAAGTTGTGGTACCAAAAGGGGGGTATACGTGGACACTTTTTTTTTTTTTTTTTTTTTTTTTTCTGAAATCAAGAATTTCTGAACTTCAACAAGAATTTGAAGATAGTTATGCTCAAAATTTTAAGATATGACAAAAACAAAAGTAGTAGTTTATCCCAAACTTTTCGGGTAATTTTATAATGTGTTTTTTTAAAAAAATGAATTTTTTAACTAGACACATCCCAAAAAAATGAAATATCTATGTGCTCCCCCTATATATGATTGAAACTGATCTAAAATCAAAACTTCTTTTTTTCAAAGTGTGTAGAATGGAGTCTAGTTTCTAAAAATCTAAGTTGCAAAATTCAATGAATGAGCTAAAATCTACAACCCAATTAGTACATGGTGGTTTTTGACAAAAAATAGACATATAGTCAAAAGAAATTATAGATGAAAGGCTTGAAATAGTTCAAATTAAAAATAAATTATATGGTTATATAGCTAACATAGAGACCTCCAATGTCATGTAACCTGATCTTATCGATGCCCACCCATGAGGAATCTTGAAGGAGAGCACACAAGAAAAATCAATATTTTTTTGTATGTTTGCAAAAAAACACGTCTCAAACCTATTTATAGACTCCAAGGAAAAACCAAGCCTTAGCCTTGGTTTAATGCAAAGCTTTGAATAGCACGTATGCACCATTTAAAGCTTTTTGAATTTGAGTCTTAATAGCATGTGTGCGCTATAGTGCGCACACACTATTGAGACCTAAATAGTGAATAGAGAAGGAAAAAGAGACACAAAGAAAGAGCAAGAGAGAGGGAGGATGGCTATATGTGTAAGAGAGAGAGAGAAAGTAGGGGATGGGAGAGGGGAGAGAGAGAGTAGGGGATGGAAGAGAGAGGAAGTGAGAGAGAGTAGGGGTAGCAAAGAGAGTACAGGATGGGAGAGAGAGGAAGTGTGAGAGAGAGTAGGGGTGGCAAATAGAGAGTACAAGATGGGGAAGAGAGATTGATAGTAGGGGATGGGAGAGAGAGGAAGTGTGAGAGAGTGAGTAGGGGTGGTAGAGAGAGTACGAGATGATAGAGAGAGAGAGTAGGTAGTGGGAGAGGGACTGAGAGAGGGAGAACGAGGAGGATGGGAGTGTGTGTAAGAGAGAGTAGGGCATGGGAGAGTTTGAGAGTGTGAGAGAGAGTAGGGGTGGCAGAGAGAGGAAGTAGGGGATGGGAGAGGGGAGAGCGAGAGAATAGGGGATGGGGGAGAGAGAGTAGAGAGGGAGAGAGTGAGAGAGAGAGAGAGAGAGATAGTAGGTGATGGAAGAGGGAGTGGGAAAGGGAGAGAGAGGGGGGGATGGGAGTGTGTGAGAGAGATCTAGAGAGTAGGGGATGAGAGAGGAGAGAGAGAGGGGGATGGGTGTGTGTGGTGTGTGTGAAAGAGAGAGAGTAGAAGATGGGAGAGGTGAGACTAAGAGAGTAGAGGTTGGGAGAGAGAGAGAGTAGGCAATGGGAGAGGGAGTGGGAGAGGGAGAGAGAGAGAGAGGGGGGAATGGGCATGTGTGTAAGAGAGAGAGTAGGCATGGCAGAGAGAGAGTATACGATGGGAGAGAGAGATTGAGAGTAGGGGATGGGGAGAGAGAGTATATGATGGGAGAGAGAGATTGAGAGTAAGGGATGGGGGAGGGAGGGAGAGAGAGAGAGAGAGAGAGAGAGAGAGAGAGAGAGAGAGAGAGTAGGTTGTGGGAGATGGAGTGGGAGAGGGAGAGAAAGAGAGAGAGGAGGATGGGAGTGCATGTGTGTGAAAGAGAGAGAATAGGGAATGGGGGAAGGGGGAGAGAGAGAGAGAGAGAGAGTAGCTCAAGAAAGAGTAGGGGATGGGAGAGAGAGTAGGTGTTGGGAGAGGGAGTGGGAGAGGGAGAGAGAGGGGGGGATAGAAATGTGTGTAAGAGAGAGAGAGAGAGAGTAGGGGATGGGAGAGAGTGTGAAAATGTGAGAGAGAGTAGGAGGTGGTAGAGAGAGAGTAGAGAGAGAGAGAGAGTAGGTGGTGGGAGAGGGAGTGGGAGAGGGAGAGCAAGTGAGAGATAGAGTAGGGGATGGGAGAGGAGAGGGGGGGGGATGGGTGTGTGTGTGAAAGATATAGTAGGGAATGGGAGAGGGGAGAGAGAGACAAAGATAGTAAGGGATGAGAGAGAAAGAGAGTAGGGAGTGGGAGAGGGAGAGAGAGAAGGGGGATGGGAGTGTGTGTAAGAGAGAGAGTAGGGGATGAGAGAGAGTGTGAGAGAGGGTAGGGGTGGTAGAGAGAGAGTGAGAATAGGGGATGGGAGAGAGAGAGTAGAGAGGGAGAGAGTGAGAGAGAGAGATAGCAGGTAGTGGGAGAGGGAGTGGGAGGGAGAGAGAGAGGGGGAATGGGAGTGTGTGTGAGAGATCTAGAGAGTAGAGGATGGGAGAGGAGAGAGAGAGGGGGGATGGGAGTGTGTATCTGTGAAAGAGAGAGTTTAGGGGATAGGAGAGGGGAGAGAGAGAGTAGGGGATGGGGAAGAGAGAGTAGTTGGTGGGAGAGGGAGTGGGAGAGGGAAAGAGAAAGGGGGAATGGGAATGTGTGTAAGAGAGATAAAGTAGGGGATGGGAGAGAGTGTGAGAGTGTGAGAGAGAGTAGGGGGTGGCAGAGAGAGCTTGTACGAGATAGGAGAGAGAGAGAATGAGAGTAGGGGATGGGAGAGAGTGAGAGAGAGAGTAGGGGATGGGAGAGAGAAAGTAGAGAGGGAGAAAGAGTACTTGAGAGAGAGATAGTAGGCAGTGCGAGAGGGAGTGGGAGAGGGATAGAGAGATGGGGGATGGGAGTTTGTGTGAAAAATCTAGAGAGTAGGGAATGGGAGAGGAGAAAGAGGGGGGGATGGGAGTGTGCATGTTTGTGAAAGAGAGAGTAGCGGATGGGAGAGGGGAGAGAGAGAGTAGGGGATGGGGGAGAGAGAGTAGGCAGTGAGAGAGGAAGTGGGAGAGGGGGAGAAAGAGGAGGAATGGGAATGTGTATGAGAGAGAGAGAGATAGAGATAGAGAGTAGGGGATGGTAGAGAGTGTTAGAGTGTGAGAGAGAGTAGGCAATGGCAAAGAGAGCTCGTACAGGATGGGAGAGAGAGTGAGAGTAGGGGATGGGGGATAGAGAGTAGGCGGTGGGAGAGGGAGAGAGTGAGAATAAAGGATGGGAGAGAGTGCAATGTTGTAAATGCTCTATTTTCAATTGAACTTGATCCTCCATGTGCCACCCCAACCAATAGTAACTAGATCATCAACAATCAACATCTAAGTTTGCCAACAAGAGACACCCTCTTCCTAATTATGGAAGTATAAAAAGTTCCTTCCAAAGGATAAGGATAGACAAAAGTGCAAATTGCTCAAAAATCTCCATGTCTCATTATGCAATTGGACACAATGGGTGTTAATGCTTCTCAAGGGTTTGGGGGACTCAAGGATACATAACTCTGTCTATACTAAGATAAGCCCTCTATTGCTCTAACAACAACACAATCATCACCTACAGATGACATCAAAGAAACACAACAATGTAAGTCTTCTAAAAACTTGCCACACGTCCAGTGGCACCTATCCTAACATATTTGCTAACTACAAATAGTTGTAGTGACATATTTGGCCCTACCATTCTCTAGGAGCCAACCTAGTGGTAGATTAGCGGAATAGATTAGGCACCAATATGTACAACATCTTAGATTGTACCTCTTGGATAATAATATTGTGCATTGTAGTTAAAGTTTAACATCTAACTTATTATGTTATTTGTTTTCCCCTCATCTTCTCCAGCCTTGTATGGTTCTCAGCCTCTGTCATTCATAATTATGCTTCTTCTAACATTTAGTCCACTCAATGTGCATGTCCTCTAGGCACTATCCTTCACCCCAAATAAAATAGGGGTATGAAAAATTTGCAGCATCTACTCAAATGTTTGAAGAGTTTTTTCCCATATAGTAACTTTGGTGCAGTAAGTTTTTTCAGATAGAATTTAACTGATGATTTTGGTTGCAAAAAATTAAAAAAAAATTTCAAGAGGATTGAATGTTGTGTAGAGAGATTAAGAAACCTAAACTAAGCACTGTTCCCATGCAAGTGGGTGCACAATAATTTTCTTAGTGGGTGGTGCTGAAAATAAAATTAGCTGGATGCATTAAAGGGTCCTCATGAAACATAAAACTTCTATCTAACAATTGCAATGTCCCAGATCTTGTATTCATTAAAAATTACCACACATAAAGCTTCCATTTGAGGAGGTTGGGCAAGGTTAGTGGATGTTCTAAGTAGCAAGAGATCCTATAGACCACATAGGTGTATAGAAAACACCAAGATCCACATATATTATACAAGGTTGCATGGGGACAGGGGTACTTGGAGTACTTAGGGTATGTGTATGGGTAGGGGTACAGGTACAACTATTTTTTATAATAGGGGATGGGGTTACTTGGGTATGTCAAACTTTAGTTTTAATTATACTTTTATATTTATAGAAAACCTGAATTTATGAGTCATGACAATGATTTTTCAAATCAAGAACAGTGATAAAGTTTGCAAATGTAATGTATTGTTTTCAGTTTTAAATTTGTTTTATGTTTGTAATAATAATTTAGGATAAATATTTAGATGCATAACATAGAAGGCAGGCTTTAAACACGAACAAGAAGATCATAAATCATATGACAATGACATATTGCAAATGATAAATTTCTAGCTTTAACACTGATAAAGTGTATTGCTAATCAATATTGTATAAAAAATTTAAGCTAATTACGTATTGAATTAAGCTTGATAAACAAATAATAGAGAAGGAAAATGTTAAACATGAACAAGATCATAAATCATATGATGATGACATATTGGAAATGATAAACTTATGCTTAAATAGTGATATAGTTTATTGTTAATCAATATTATATCAAAGTTTCAAACTAATTACGTATTGAATTAAGCTTGATAAGCAACAAGCTAATACACAAACAAAAAACCAAAAAAAAAATCCAAAATCTCAATCAAGGTCCTTAGGTATGATGCTCTCCACCAAGTACCTCGTACTTGGGTACGTGGGTATGAGTACCAGGGGTGTGGGTACAAGTACCCATGCAACCTCATAATATATTATGATAACCAATAATGTCATACATGAACAAACATATAATATATTATGTTAACCAATAATGTCATACACGAAGGAACATATAATATATTATGAAAACCAATAATGTCATACATGAACAAACATATAATATAAAATGATAACCAATAATGTCATACATCAACAAATGCATAATATATTATGATAACCAATAATGTCGTACATGAACAAACATATCATATATTAACCAATTAATGTCATAAGTCTAATAATTTCATGCATCAAATAAATATCATACATCAAATATAAAATGTCATATATACATCAAATGTATATCGAATATGTCCACTAACATAAAATCTAACATATATGTCCGTTGATGCCTATATATGTATGTCTATCAACTATATCTTCTCCTTCCAATGAGGGGAAGGAAACAAATCTCTAGAGGTCTTCGGTTGTCATGTGGAGTGAATGCTCACTCATCCTCTTGTTGTGGCTCTTTTCTAACTTGAGCTAATAGAAACAAAGTAGATATGAATCAATAATTATTATAAATTGAAATCAAATATATGTACACACAAAATTAATTATTTTCTTACCACCATCATATAGTCGCTCTGCAAGTCCACCTCGAAGGCTCGTGGATGATTGAGTGTGACAAGACCCTACAACAATTGAATCAATATAATCACTTATAAATAACATTAGAAATTTTGATACTGACTATTATAAACAACAACTAAAACCAAGAAAATTCTTTCATACCTCAGTCAATGGCTATGAACTAGCCATAGCTGTAGCCACTCCACGATCGATGGACTATCAAAGATGAGGAGGAGTCTCAAATGTCAACAGTTTCATGTCTTACAATACATTTTATGTTAAATGTAACACGAATTATGAAACAAATATAATCAAATGAATTAAATTAACATGAAAAAAATGTACCTCTACGAAGCTCATGTCACATCTAGGCTCAAAGTCTATAGTGAATGTCGATGGTCCTATAAAGAACTAATGCACATGCATAATTTTTTTTGTCAATCCTTCATATGATTAATTAATAAATATATGTATTCATTTAAAGGATTAAATTGATATATAACTCTGGACTTGTCAATGAGATGAAAAATGGGGCCAGGGGATTGCTTCTAGGGCCACCAACACTCTGACCTTGAATTTTGAACAATGCCAATACATGCTAATTAATTATTCATTCAATATACATATGAAATGTGATCAAATTAGTTTATTATAATTTTAATTTACTTGTGTGTCAATGCCAAATGTCTCATTCATGAATTGATCAGTCACTAGCCCATCATCTGCACCATCTTCAGCATGACTACAAAATGTGCATAAGGATCCACATGATGTGCACATGTGACCATGACATACAAAAGGCTCCTCCTAATCTAATGGACTCATGCAATGAATGAGGGTCCGCGCCAAAGCACTAATAGTCCCTAGAGCATTGGCCTTTACACGTTCCTTCACAACTAAAAGAATAGTCACATGCTCAGCCTATGGCTTGACCATAGGTGCCCTATCTACATTAGGGTCATGACGTGGCCATGGCCTCTCAAATGATGACCCCCCACCTCTACCCTAAGAGTCTAATATATCAAAATAATTAGGGATCTCCCCAAGGACAAACTCACAATACAATTTCCTTAAGAAATACATCAAGACCTCATGATTATTGCAAGGAGGGGCATCAAAAACCATCCACCATCTATCCCAAAAATTATTTCTAATACCGTCCTGTATGCTCCAATGGATGGGGAACCGTATAATACCCTCTCTAACAGTATCCTGTTCACCAGGCTTTCTAAACAATGCACATATTCTAACTTTTGGTATATCTTTTGTTTTAACATCTTGATATGATAATTTATTTGCATAATATCTTTTTTGTTCATCCCTCTTAACCCACCAAACATCTAACTGACCACTAATAGAAGCTATGTGGGTCTTCATGGATTTGAGGGATGATGCCAATTGAGCTCTCATTGGATTGGTTTGTCCACAAGCTTTCAACTAACCAATGAGTGCTTCTAATTTAATTTTGCCTTGTTCTATTTCATTTATTATGTTTTCTTGTGTGCCAAGAGGAGGTCTTGCAATTGGTTTAGGTTGTGAAATTTTTTATTCTTGTTGTGGAGGGTTTTGGTTTTGATCTTCTTGAGGGTTTTGGTTTGGATCTTGTTGAGGTTTTTGGTTTTGACCTTCTTGGGGATTTTTTGGTTCATTATTCACATTTTTAGATAAGAAATCAATTGAAATCTAAATAAATAAACAAATTTAAAGAAAAATCAAAAAAAAAGCTACAAAACATATAAAATAATGCAAAAAGAGAGTTAGATAACATATGGCATGCTTTTGATGTTGAACTTCGATGACAAGGAGGTATATTGGCAAGGTGGGTGGCAAAAATCTTGTCTTCTCTCAATCTAGGTATGCACTGTGAGGAGGGAAAATTGGAAAATAGAGGAGAAATGAATGGGCTGCAATTATGCAGCCCATTTATAATATTTTGGTTTTTTATAAAGTGTATATGTGCTATTGAAAATTAGAAAAAAAAATTGTGTCACCTTTTTGGCACCACAACTTGGTGCAGTTACCCTTATCTGATATTTTTTTGAGAGGTAGCATTGCATCTATCTTTGTCATTTATAATGGGAATGTGTTCACAGATACCAAAATCACTTTTCAAAATCTTATTTCAGTTTGATGAGGACTTCCATTTGTTTAAAGTGTTTGCCCCTTAATATAAGATCCAAACATTTTGTTTAGTAATAATATATCTATTAGGTACTTTGATGAGGCAGCAATGCTTTTTTTTAATTGCCTATATAGGCAAATATTGTCTACTAATGGGAAGCATTGGTAAACAAATTTTTTACTGTAACAATTCAAAAATTTGAATTTTTTAAACAAAATTCTTATAATGTGATTTATAATATTATTATGAATTATCTACATGTCATATGTACAAATCTATAAGTTTATTTTGCCAATTTACAATGTGTTCTTAGATATCTATAGAGTAATGGAATTCTCTAATCCTTCTCAGACCATTGTTCTTCAATTCCTTCTAAAGCCAAGGAGTTAAGATTTTCATACCATCCATTCTTGACGTTAAGGCACTAGTGATATGTGAATTATATTCACTTCATTAACACAATGAATAAAAAGAATGAGAAGTGTTATTAGATTTCTTGAACTGTTAATTACCTTTTTGTAATAGGTCAGACGGGGTACCCAACATTAGAGTCCTAAGAGAAAAAGGAAGCATTTTAAGATGCTTGTTTAGGATACTAATCTCATGCAATAGATTTCTATTTTTCTTTGGAAACACCATAAATTTAGACTCCACTTTCTCCTTTCGTAGTTTTCTATTAAGATCTCTTGTCAAGTTATTTCTCATTTCTTCATACATTTTATTTAACCCCACTCCCACTCTTGTGAATGCATGCTCAGTTTGGATTATACAATCTCTTGCTTCCTCCACAATTATATGCCTAGCATCTATAACATAGGAAAACAATTTGATACCATTGAGAGTGAGGTACTCATATTTGACATTTTGTGTGGGTTATAGAGACGAGATGACAATTTGGCAAGCCCATTTGTTCCTTTTATTGTTGTTATGTATTTATGCCATCTAATCTATATTTATATATTTTCCCTATATAATGATCTTGTTAGTACCCCTTGCAATTGCATTAAAATTTAAAATTGTATTTTATTCTTGTATCCTAATATAAATCAAAATGGTATCTTGATTTCCCTACACTTTCAAACTCACTCGTTGATTTTTAATTCACTTTGGCTTTCATCATACTACTATTTCAACTTTGTTATAATGTCCACATATTATAAAATTTGAAATTACTAAATTATGCATGCATTTAAGCTTGTTCCTGAGGTGTGGTTTTTAGAACTTTTGCAAGGGTTGGCATCATATTGAATGCCCTGTTGTTTCCTCTTTTTATTCTCATTCACATTACCTTTCCCAATTCATTTTGCCTGAGCTCAAGGAGTGTATCATGTAAATGTATGGATCATCATTATTTAGTAACTTTGACTTTGTCCCACATGGCTCTGTTTAAGATGTGCCAACAATCATAGTACATGGTATGTGCTCCTACTAGTTGGCATCAGTAGATGTGATATCTATGGTGGAAGATAAGTTTTTCCTCTGTCATTTTGTGCTTTGCAAGATATGTTTTGTTGAGATATTTGTGGTGTGCTCTCAAGCTTTGGATCTCTTAGAAATGATGGACCATGACTCTTCATCTTGGGATTCTCCCATCTATGGGGATGTTTCAAATTGATAGGTCCCAAAATACCATTATGATTCTTGATGTTGATACCTAAAAGATTATTAAGCTTATAGTAATCCTAGGGTAGGATGCTAGTGGGAGTATGGAAATTCTTAGAACTAGTGCTTTCATTTTTGTTAATTTCAAGGATAAACTTAATGCTTACATTCATTGTTTGGCTGTCAATAGTGGGTCTTAAAATTAGTTTTCCTTTCTACAAAAAATATTATCTTATATGATAGTTCAAATGAAGGTAGTATGGGAATAGTAGAGTAATTATTTTATTTGATAGTTCAAATGAAGATTTTATAAGCATGGTAGAGTAACCAACTAAAAGCTTGGTGGGGGAACTCATAACCTTGCACAAGGAGATTTAACTACTTTATTCTAAAATAGAACTAGTTTTTTTAGGGTTGGGAACTTGCAATGGATGTAGATGGGCTGCTGGTAATTCTTCGTAATGAGTGTTGGAAATTTCCAAATTTTGTTAATTCTTTTTGTTATTTTAAAAGATGGTTTGATTTGTGCTTTAAAAACACTCTTTTAAAGAGCTTAGTGTTTAGGTTGCTACTAGTTCTGATGGTAAGAGAGTAGGGAAGGAAATTGGGTGTTGTGTGAAATATGTGTTCACTAGGAAAATCTTAGGGCTATCAACTTATTGCAAATATGGCTAGGTCCCTATTTTCACAATATAAACACATCTATTTGCATGCCAGCTTGAGAATGGTGGATTTTGGTATAATATCATTTTTTGTCCATTTGTGAGGTTAGTTATTAGGAAATTTAGACCTTGCTCATTTTGGTACATGAGTTTTTATTTGGTCTATAGTTATTCATCAGAGGCTTATAGGTGTCTAGATTTATCTAGCCCTTGTATTTCATATAGTTTTTAAATAGATTTAATGGGTTGGGGCCCCATTATAATCCTCAGATTATCAATAAAAATTACAAGTGTGATATTCAAAAAATAATAATAATGGTGTATTCTATCTCTAGTTAAAATCTTTTACTCTTTAAAATGGTAAATAGCTCTAGGAATAATTTATTATCAGAAATTTTGGTTGCCATTGTTTGGGTAGTTTTTATTGATATGCTATATCAAAACAAATGTATTCTATTACAAGATTGATGAAATCTTATATGATCTAGAATGTAATCAGTTTCTTATTCATAATGTATCTATATATGAACATGGTTTAAGTTTGACATAACTTTTACTATTCCTGTAGAGAAAAAGGTCTTAAGTGGCTTGGCAATTGGTGTAGCAAGCATGCAAGCTAGTGAACATGCATTACTTCATGTGGGATGGCAATTTGGATATAGGTAACTTTTCTTTTCCAAATGTTCCTCCTAAGACTAATCTCATAAATGAGGTTGAGCTTATTGCTTTTCAGGAAGCAAAGGAGGTAAGTCTAATTCTTCTCTTCTCACACTAATTAGTCAAGCTATATATGTAGGCACTAAATATGTAAGAGTAACAGAACCTCAAATATCAAATGCTACACATCGTATGATCCAATTTCCTTTGGAATGGCTAGTATTAGGGATAGAAAGAGTGAAGGATGTAGTTATATGTCAATGCTAATTTTATTTTGTATCATTCTTAAATCTTAATGTCTTTTAGTAAGATGACAGGTAGGCTCTATCTAGTGTTAATTTTGAGTGCTTACTGCACAATAGACCTAGGTTGAATTCCTAATAGTGTTCCCCTTTAACAAATGCAAATCAGACTGGTTACTTATTTTAACAATCTTGGCAGCTTACAGTTGCAAAACCAATTGTCTTTTTGTGTAGTTACATTGCAATTTGTAAATTATAATTTTCTTTTCATTTATTATAAATTTGTCAAGGTAATGCATGGAGTGACATGATAGTAGAGGGATAGATTAAAGCAATTGATATGAAACATATAGAGGGTAATGCATTTTTTAAAGAGGGAAAACTAGCAGAGGTGATGCATCAATATAAAATGGTGACATATTTGTTCTTTTGTTGATTCTTCTATTTACTATATTCCAAATTACCTAGGTTCAGGCAGTTTGCCTACCTAGCAAAATTTTCCAACATGTGATTTTGCGTAGGCCCTAGTGTGCATGGGAGATGATTTTATGTTCCAGTTTGGAAAATATAATAACATGGAAAATGCTATTAAGAATCCATGCCATCACAATATGGTTGCATGTTTGTTGAAATTGAACCATTATGAAGATGTCATTGGCTAGTGTAACATGGTATGCATTGTGTAATGGTGTATTGAGTCATTTTGTTTTTCTAAAAATTGTGATACTTTTGTACCCAATCTAATTTGAGGCCAAGGATTCCATAAATTGCAAGTGTGGGTCTACTTTTACCTATATATGTAGAAGAGATCAAGTAATGGGTTTCACCTCTTTGATGTTCAATTTCCTTATCTGCAGGTGTTAGTTGAAGATGAGAATAATGTGAAGTCTTTATTTAGATGTGGGAAGGAAAAATGTGCTCTTGGGAAGATAGATGATGCAAGAGAGGATTTCCAAAAGGTTAAGAAACTTTATCCTAAAGATAAGTTAGTGGTACAAGAGTTGCATTTCCTTGCACAACATGACAAGGAGATGTATATGAAACAAAAGGAGCTCTATAAGGGCCTATTTGTCCCAAGGCCAGAGCCAAAGCCTAAGAGATCAAATTGGTATGCCAAATGGAAATGGTTGTATATGAATGAATTGGAATGCCATATATGTGTAATTCAAATTACTCTTGGTATTTCAGATACTAAATCTGTATTCCATTTTTGTGGTGTTGAGTTTTTAGAGCTTATATCTTTTGTTGCTACAAGAATGGCATCAGTATCATTAGGTTCTTGCTCAATATCTATCGTTTGGTGCTGATTATATGTAATTACCTTGATGATTTTAGCATACTATAAGCATTTTTCTTCCTATTACAAACTGATTTATATTATCTTAATGCTGGTACACTTAAACTTTGTACCAGTGAAGGCAGAATTTCATAGAACAGTGAAAAAGAAATCTTTCTTATAACTATTGTTATAACTATTTTAATGAAATTTTGTTATCTCATTTCTATATAAATGTTATGCCCTATTCATTTTTAGTAAACTTCAAAAGTAGTTGTTCTAGTGCTGAAGTTCTTGTGGGATAAAATGTATAATGTTCATATTGTGGTGTTTAATTTAGGATATTTTCTTCTTCAACTTGTGTACTGTACTATACTGTACTTCAAAAATTGATTTTCATGAAAATGAAATTCCTTTGTTACTTTGATTATATAATATCTCATTATTCACAGTTGAAATTTTTTTTGTCAACTTTGGCAATATCAAGAGTGCATAATGAGGCATGTTACACTTCAATAGTTCTACTTTTGCTTACATTCTTGGATGCTTTCATTTCAAAGAATACATGTCCATGTTATATGTTTATGTTCTTCTTTGTTCCATGTTGTATGAAGCAATTGTTTCTTATCCAAGCCATTTAATTTGAAACCTTTTAAATCTCTACAAAGATAAAGTTGGAGCAGGAGAATTTTTCTTCTCAAAGGTGTCCTCTAATTGTAAAGCATCCATTCCCTTATCTATTTAACAAACAAGACATATCTAGTTCAAGAGATAATGGAATAGACACTTTATAGTTAGAGGACACCTTTGAGAAGAAAAATTATCCTACTCCAACTTTATCTTTGTAGAGATTTAAAAGGTTGCAAATTAAATAGCTTGGATAAGAAACAATTGCTTGATACAACATAAAAAAAATTCAACCAAACATTGGTGGAAATTTTGATTAGTTCTTGATAATTTCCTACCGAGAATTGGTCAAAATTTCCACTAGTTATAAAAAAAAATTGACCAAACATTGATGGAAAATTTGACCAATTCTTGATAGTTTTCTACCAAGACTTGGTTGAAATTTCCACCAATTATATAAAAAAATTGACCAAACATGGGTGGAAATTTCGACAAATTCTTAATAGTTTTCTACCAAACATTGGTTGAAATTTCCACCAATTCTAAAAAAAATTCACCTAAGCATTGGCATAAATTTCGACCAACAATGGAAAATTAGAGCTAGCAAAAATTTAAATTTTTTGACAAATGTATTGGTCAAAATTTTGACCAACATGCAAGTTGGTCAAAATTTCAATAGGAAAAATTACCACAAACTATTTGGTTAAAATTTTGACCAACCTACATCAAAATTTTGACCAAAATTTGTGGAAAATTGAGTCCAAATTTACTAGTGTGTAAGCATGAAGTGTTGTTATGGGATTCTTGTATTGCTATTGTAAATCTTGGTATTGTGTTGTGGTAGTGTGACTGTGCATTGTGTTTCATGAAACTTCTTGATTTTCTTTCTTGAATCTCCTTGTTTTGAGTAAATAAGTATTCACTATTTATACTTTACTTAAGTTTAATTAGGTCAATACATTATTTTAATATTTATCAGGTTGACACTTAGGACTATGAATATTTTTATGAGTTGTCATGTTGACAACACAGGAGTAAGCAACTCTAATTCAACACATGGTGTCTACAACACCAGAGTTTGCATAATTAACTGAGTTGTCATGTAGACAACATAGTTATTTGTACTCTTAATTAAGCACATGGTGTCTACAACATTTATTTTTGTGCTACACCTTTGTAGGCTTATCCTCTCATCATTGCACTTACTCTTGTGCTTAATGGAAGATAATCCACACCTGGTGGACATGTGTGCAGTTGTAAGACTTATCATGTTGTTAACTCCTAGGCATTCTAGATGCATTTTAGAGGCCTTTATATACAGGCACTCCTAGTGTACTCATACATTGAATTGAATATATATTATTATTCTGATCATACTCTGGTCTATTCTGTGCTTGTGCTTGAGTTCCTTCATCTTGGGTAAATTTTTCCCTAAGGCAAATTCTTACATGGTATCAGAGCTAACAGAGATTCTCTTCACATAGCCATTGGAGATCTTTGTTTCTTCACCTCTTAAAGGGCCCAATTCAAATTTAGAGAATTTACAAAGATTGGTAGCATCTAGAGCCAAAGTAGACCTCACCATTGCATCCATAGCATCGATTCAGTAAAAATTGACTATAAATATGCCTATATTGGGCCATAGTTGATTTTGAAGCAAAATTTTCTTACAAACCAGAACCCAAAGGCTTGATTTGCAAATTTAGTATGGTCATTATTAATTTGTTCATTTGAGTTTTAGATCTATCATTTTAATTTTCTCTCTAATTTCTGCATTTTTTAGGTATTTCTTTTGAAAAATATTTTATGCAAGTTCAGCTTGTAGAGAAAATTTTTTGTAGGAACCAAGCTGTGAAACCCCAACCCCCACAAATAATATTCATTAGAATATTCCATTTATCCACAATCAAATCTAGCCTACACCCTACAAGATTCAACATCATTTATAGCACTGATTACTCAAATACCGACCATATTTTTCAACCAATCGAGCATGGCTCAACAATTTGACAAACATTGCTTTTGATTCAACAATGTAGGCCGAAGTCTTTTAAAAACCACCACTTGTGCTATTACAAAGCATGTGGGACTAAAGAGAGTCCCCTTTGTTGGCTTTGAAACCATGTCATCAGCCTGTTGAAATAGCTACTCTCTGGCACCTATCTTATTCCTTGTAATAGCCACAAACCAAACCTCTATTCTCCCTATCTTTCTTTGTCGGTTGCTTTCAATGTTCCTATTGGGATGACTTTTTGGTAACTGAATTTTCCAAACTGGTGATCAATGCAACTCTATCAGTCAACATTTGTGGTATGACCAAATCATGAACTGCCACATAGCGTGTCTATACAGCATCGTCCCAATCTAGTTAGATCCTCCTACTACGTAGGATGCGACATAAGAGCTACATTAACAAGTCCACATAAGCATCGAGCCAACGGTCCCATCAACAACACATAAACTGTCATGTTGGACTCGTATAGTTGCACACATTAGCAAATTTTCATACTCCACATGCCAATTCCATACTACCACGTTAACTAGGGGGGACATTTTTTTTGTTGATGTCATCAATTTTCTATCTCAAATTTGATGGCCATTTGATAGTCATTTGGAGACAAATTAGAACTGTTGTGATTGTTGTTTAACCATTAAATTTAACCTCATGTTTTCTTCTCTAGACCCCTCTCTAGATTTAGTTTTGATTTGATAGTCCAACTTTGGAAGGCTATAACTTAGTCATCCGTACTCCAAATTAGGTGTGATATTTTTTAGTTTGGGAAAAATTTCCTAAACTTTTATGATACAATTCTTTTCTAGTTTTGATGCACATATTAGTCAGAAATAGCATTTTTTGGTGATTTTACCTATCCAATCCTACATTTTGCAACTTCAAACGCTCTATACAGGCTCATCTGGACTCAAAAATAGGTTCTATTTTTTTTGAAAGTGTATATTGTTTCATCTACTTTCTAGATCTATAATCAAATTATAGGCTTGTGTGGAGAAAAATACCACTTTCAGAAATAGGTCCTATATTGCATTGTATTACTTCAAAGTTGTTTTATTTCTAAACTACATTATAAAATTCTAGATTTGAACTCCAAGAGGAGGTTTTAAATAGAAAAATTAGAAGCCCACTTTGTCCATTTTGACAAGTGGCTTATTGTAAATGCACTACATATAAAGTGCCAAAATCTTTCATTTTGGGGGGGGTGGCGGGGGGGGGGTGTTGTATTATGTTTTGTGTCTCCTTGATATTGTGCTTATGCATTATGGGTTCCTTTTCAAAATTAACTCCACATAATTATGCTACTTGGAAAGAAAACATAAAGGAACCATTGGTTGAAAAAGGTTTACTATGTTATGTAACTGGTGTAGCAAAGAAACCTCTGGCTGATGCTGATGAAGCTCAAATAGAAGAATGAGAATCAAACAAGAAATGGCCCTAGGAACCTTACTTAAGAATATCTGAAACCTTGTCAAATATCATGTTAGGAAACTTACCAATCCAATAGAGGTCTAGGCTAAACTTGAAGCATTATATGGGACCATAGATGAAGATATGGCCTACAACATTGAGGAAAAACTTCTCAAATTGGATCCTAGGAATTTCAACACCATCAAAGACTATCTTACCCAAGTAGACATGTATAGGGCACAAATTAAGGATTATGGTGAACCCATCAAGGATGGAAAGATGATCAAACATATAATGACTCATCTTCTACCTAAATATGCTCCTTTTGTTTCCATTTATAATACTCACAAATTAATAATGGTTAGTGCCTACACTAAACCTTCATTCAAGAAATGTTTAGAAATGTTGATCTTAGAACATGATAATTTAGTGAGTATGGGAATTCTCAAGTCTTCCATGACCAAAGTCTTGGTAGCTAATGAAGAGAATTCAAGTGGTAAAAAATACAACAAGAAGCAAAAGTAATGGAAGGCTAAGCCACAATAGGACACACAATAATCCTCCTCTAAACAACAATCTTCCTCACATCAATCTTCTTCCACTCAATAATCTTTCTTACAACAAGGCAAGTCCTTCTCCAAAAAAAATCAAAAGGGGAACAGCTCCAACAAAAGGGAGAAGAAAACTTGTGCCTATTGTAAGAAGAATGGTCATGATGAACATGAGTGTAAGGATAAGATGATTGATGAATTGGTAAACCTAATGAGGAAACATAAAATTGATGTGCCAAATGCCTATAAGGATAAGGGATCTTCAATCACTTCAAAGGGTAAGGGACAAACTTTGGTATCAAGTACAAACAATGCTGAGGAATGGGTTCTTAATTCAAGAGCTACACATCACATGGGCACTTCAAGGGTGCATTTTTCCTCTTTGAAACCATCAAATGTACCTTAAATCTATGTTGGAAATGATACTCAAGTAGAAGTTGAAGGGAAAGGGAATGTTGAGTTGGAAAATGACATCTTCAAGGATGTCCTTAATTTTCCTAAACTTAGCACCAATATTCTTTCCATCTATCAAATAACTCACTATGGATGTGGCACCAAAGTGGAGTTTTGTCCTGATATAGTTGTGGTGAAAAATCTCAAGGATGATTCTATGGTGGCGGTTGGAAAGGTTAATCATGAGACAAGACTTTATTCCTTTTCTTATTTTGTGCCTAAGTTCACTTCCCTTTCCTTGTTGACTCATTCAAATTCACAAAGTAAACTATGGCATGAGAGATTTGGACATCTCAATTATTACTACCTTTAGCAACTTAGTAGCAAGGATATGGTCATTGGTCTACCTCAAGTCAAGTATTCAGAGGGTGTATGTCCAAGTTGTAAGTAGGCAAGCATCCCAAAAATAAATATGACAAGGGGAAGTCTTGGAAGGCTACAATTGTTCTTGAATTAGTTCATAGTGATGTAGTTGGCCCATTTAAAGTACCTTCAAAGCTCAAGTTTAAAAGCAATCAGGGAAAGCCATCAAGATTCTACAAACAGATAATGGCATGAAATATGTCAACTCTAGGCTTATAGACTTTTGCACTCATGAGGGTATTGATCTTCAACATTTAGTTTCCTACACACCATAGTAGAATGGTATTGCTAAAAGAAAGAATAGAAGCCTTAAGTAAATGACCACTTGTATGCTTCAACATAAGTCTCTAGATCAAGTGTTTTGGGCAGAAGCCATGTGTTGTGCCAATTACATCCAAAACAAAAGTTCCCATAAGGCCTTAGATGGAATTACATCTTTTGAGTCTTGGTGTGGTAGAAAACCAATTGTAAAGCACTTTAAAGTTTTTGGTTGTCCAACATGGGCAAGGATACCTCCACAAAAGCAAAAGGCATTAGAAGCTCAAAGAAAAATGCATCTACTTTACTAGTTTTGATAGAAACTAAATTTCTATCGAAAGTTTTTTAATAGTTTCGATAGAAACTACTTTCAGTTAGTTTCTATCAAAACTATTTAGGCCGATTTTTTCATGCCTAATTAGTTTTTATCAAAACTACTTAGTTTCTATCGAAACTATTTAGGCCAAGAAATATTTTTTTAGTTAGTTTCAATCAAAACTACCTCCAAAATTAGTTTCGATCGAAACTATGTGAGGAGTTTCTATCTAAAGTTTTAGGGCCAAAAATTTGTCTTGAGCATTTTTGGACGAATTTATTCCTCCAAAAAAGTGTAACCCACTATTGTGGGTTCACCCAGTTGGCATGGTTTCTCACTACATGCGAGAGCTACATGATCTTCATTGGAAGGCAACCAAGTGCATCTTGCACTACATATAGGGTACACATACACACAGGATACACTATGCAACAAGTATAGGACTTCAGCTAGTTGAATATACAAACTAAGACTATGTAGGGGACCTTGATTCTCGCAAGTCTACTTCATGTTATATGTTTCACCTTGGTTCTAGCCCCATTTTTTGGTAGAGTAAGAAGAAAAATAATAATTCTCTTTCTTCAACTGAGGTTGAGTATTGAAGTACTATCAATGTAGCTACAGAGGCTCTTTGGTTATAGCACATCCTGAAGGAGTTTGGATTTGATCTACCTAAACCTACAGTCATACATTGTGACAATTAGAGTGTTATTGAGATCTCTAAATATCTAGTTCAGCATCAATGGACTAAACACATTGAGGTTCATATGCACTACATCAGAGAGTTGATACATGAGAAGATCATTGCATTACAGTATTGTCCTATAGCACAGCAAGTCATGGATATCTTCACAAAACTCTTCACTGAGTTCAAGTATATTCATTTACAAGATCTCTTGGGGGTGTGAGATGTTGTAGAAAATGGATCTTTTCCTCATTAGAGGTCTTCTTCTCTCTCATCTTCTTTATTGTACTTATCTCTCTTTTTGGAGGAGGGTTTTTCCCATGAGTTTTTCCTCTTTCTCTTCTTTATGAAATATTGCATTCCATCACATTGTATGTAGAGCATTTTTTTTGTACATGGGTACCTAACATGACCATCTATCTAGGACCCGTCATGCATTTGTGAGCTTAAGTGCATTCCCCTAAGTTGCACTTAAGGGGTGTGTTGGTGTAAATAAGTATTCACTATTTACTCTTTACTTAAGTTTACTTAGGTCAATGTATTATTTTATTATTTATTAGGTTGAAACTTAGGATTTTGCATACTTTTATGAGTTGTCATGTTGACAACATAGAAGTCAGCAACTCTAATTCAGAACGTGGTGTCTACAACACTAGAGTTTGCATAATTAACTAAGCTGTCATGTAGACAACACAGTTATTTTCACTCTTAATTAAGCACATGGTGTCTACAACATTATTTTTTATGCTACACCTTTGTAAGCTTATTCTCTCAATATCACACTTACTCTTGTGGTTAATGGAGGATAATCCACACCTGGTGGACATGTGCTTAAAGGAAGTTTATGGAGTATGGGTTTTCAGGGATGCTATATTTGATGGTAGTATGTTTGGAGGATATTTTTGAAAGCCTTGAAAGGGCATGAAAGTTTTTTATTGAAGATATGTTATGATATGGCAAGTCTCCTTTTGAAAGCACACCTTCACCCTATGTTCAAGGTGCCATTGGTTGACCATTGTGAAATACCCTTGGAATGGGATTGTTCAAGTGATATAACTATGATATGTTATGCATTTGTAAGATTGGAAGGAAACCTAGTTTGGATCTTGTTTCCCTTGCTCAATAGGTGGCTTCATAGAAGCCTAGGATGGGAGGTGAGCCTACATGGTTGAAATTTTTGTGTGTTTTGTAGCTTTTGGAAAGATGGTTCCTATGAAGATATTAGGGTTTTACTCCTAGATATGTTGAAAATCAAGTGTGTGGAGAGACATAATATTTCCCATGGCATCTCCCAATGTGTTGTGAAGTTAAAGTGTAAGAATTTTCCTTAGGGAAAATTTCACCCAAGACCAAGAAACTCAAAAGCAAGCGCAAAATAGATCAAAGTATGATTAGAATAACTATATTATATTCAACCCAATGTACAAGTACACTAGGAGTGCCTGTATATAAAACCCTTTGAGATGCATCTAGAATGTCTAGGAATCAACATCATGATAAGTCATACAAATAGGCACATGTCCACCAAATATGGGTTATCCTCCATTAAGCATGAAAGTAAGTGCAATGATGAGAGGATAAGCCTACAATGGTGTAGCATGCAAATCTATGTTGTAGACACCATGTGATAAATTAGGAGTGTAAATACCTATGTTGTCTGCATGAAAAATCAATGAATGATGCAAACTCTAGTGTTGTAGACACCATGTGCTGAATTAGAGTTGCGCACTTCTGTGTTGTCAACATGACAACTCAAAAAGGTACACAAACTTCTAAGTGTCTCACAAAATAAATAATAAAATAGTGCACTAACCTAAGTAAACTTAAGTAAAGTGTAAATAGTAAATATCTATTTACACCAACATTAAGTTTCCTTTGTTGTTTCATAGTAAAAAAAAAACTACTTGTTATAATTGTGTAAAGTGGAGTTTGAGAAAAATGTATATAGATGTCTTTGCATAGAAATATTCATTGTGAGGAAAGGCATGATAAAATTAGATGATCAAGATTTTTCAAATATGAAGATCTATGCATTTAGTTTAGAGTTAAATCTTATGGGGTCTTCATGTAGGATAATCTATGTAAAAATTATGCAATGTAGATTGAGTAAATCACTGTAAGTTTCCCAATTATGTGATTTGATGTAATATTGAGAAGTTATGTAAATGAGATGCTACCCCTTATATTGATCTATAAATCCATTGGTATACATATTTCATAGTTTTTTGTGTGGGAGATTCTTATTGATATAGTTGGCTCAATTCAAAAAACATAGGTGATTGAATTGAAAAAATTAGTTATCATGCATTAGATGCAATGGAAAGAGAAATATTATATTTTAATAGATCATTGTATATACATGGAAATTTATTCATTTGATTTCAAGTTTTAATATATCATTAGATGAGATAGTTACTTTGGTGGTATCAAACTTGCAAATTTTAGATTAGTGGGGAAGCCAAATTAGTTCATTAGCAACTCATAAACATGGCTCCTAAAATGAGAAAGGAGAGATGTATTAAAATTATAGTGAAGATCCTCTTGTAGCTACAATTCAAGTCTCTAGAAATTGTATGGGAAAAGGAAAATAACTCCTCTCCCCAATTATAGACAATAAAATAATCATAAAAATATTCCATGTATCCTGCCCTCTCGACAGAAAAAGATATATCAAATACTGAGTTAGGAATCTAAGTTTTATATTCATCCAATTAGAATTGTTTATCTACATATGAAGGAAGCTCATGGTAATCGTGTGACTGAATGTCACAAATCCATAATTAGAATAATATAAACACTATAATAATGTGTACCCTACTACAATTTCAAGTGAAGAAACTCAATTCTAAAATAAAGAAAATATATAATATATCACCTAAAAATTCCTAGAATCTCTCCCCAAAAGATTGAATTACTTTGGTATAGGACACATTTGTCCTCACTTCACTATGAGTTTGAAGACCTAACCACTTCCCAATGCATCAACTCACCCTTAAGATATTAATAAAATAGAAATGAAAACAACTTCTAACATTATCACATTCCCTTGGTAAGTGGACACACTTTTTACAATGTGCATATAAAATTTTAAAAAAAAACATATAAATAGTATGTTTTTCTTATATTGATCAGCCTCATATCCAAGCTGCTCAACCTCACCTTACATGTGGGAAGGCCCATCTCACCTTTAAGAATAATACTCCATCATCCTTTAAGCTTAGCATTATCAAGAGTGTAACAAAAGTTTTCTTGGGAACATGGAAACATGTCTTGTACTCATGTCTTTATAAGACAAGACCCCTAACTCCTTTTGCATAGATCTTTAGGTATCTCTTAAGGCTACTAAATCAAAATTCAACAATACTTTAAATCCCCTCTCACATGCCTAGAAAAATTCTTGAAAAAACAAAAAAGTTTGGGGTTAAAGGGGTATAAAGGTAAGGTAGTTAGGTGTTTCTTTGTTATTGATAATTTTAGTTTAGGGGGTGGGTTAGATACTAATTTCTAATTATGATTTAGTGATTTAAATAAGTAAGGGATGGCCTTACTAAGTAAAAAAGGGTCATTATAATATTTTTTTGGCATTAGCTTGTAAGGATTAGTTAATGCAATCTCCTATTTAGTAAGAAAGCATATATTATAAATACTTAGTATTGGTGAGTTTTGTTTAGGATCTAAGCGATTAATAGTGAGTTATATTAGTATGTTTATAATGTTAGATCATATAGAATAAAGGGAATCTGTATTCACATAAAGTTAGGGAAATTGGTTTTTTTTCCTTTAATAATAATTAATTATGCTATGAATAAGGTGATTAATGTGGAAAATTAAGTTGGCACTTAGGTTATTCAAGCTAATTATAAGATTGATAGATTTTCTAGTGGTTATGTAAATAGTCATGAAATTGTAAGATTTAGAAAACAACTTTTATATTTATGGTTAAGTAAGCATATGTAATGGTAGTAATTAAAGTAGTTGGTTATTTGATAATGTTCCTAGTTAGAACATAAATTTATTATTTGGAGGTATAAACAAAGAATCGTGGTTAAAAGTAATGGTTCAAAGTTGATAATGTAAGAAATAGAATCGTACTTTTTAATTAGTCTTTTATATTTTCTTAGTTACTTTCATTAAATAATAATGATAAGGGATTGGTAAATAGTACTACATCATAAAATTAGGATAATGAATAAATGATAAATGATTTAAAATACATAGTTGTAAAACAACTAATTGGCTGAAGCTATTAAAGGATATAGAGCAAGATTTTTCATCAAAGTAGTCCTCCTATAATAGTTTAGGATCAAATGGGACATAGAATGTAATGAGAATAGTCATTTACCTAGGGCAATTATAAAACATCTTCACAAAAGCAACTATGGAACCACTATAACAACATTGATGCAGAAATTGTGTTCCAAAATTACATACAGAATGTCTCACCTTGAGGATAGAATGTGAATCTTATATGATAACATCACCTAGCTATTATGTCATAACCTAGATTACCAAGTAGTGTTAAGAAATAATACATTAGTTAGACACGTAAAAATATTAGTAAATATGTACATCACCTTGAGGACAAGTATAAAGATATATATATATATATGGAAGATGACTCTATGTTCGGACGTAGGAATGGTTGGGGTATCATTAGCTATAGATTATTTGAGAATTATTAAAATTTAGTAATTAAAAATGGGTTATTAGACAGTAAAATGTTAGAGAAATTTGGTGAATAAATAATCAAGAATTGATTTAAAATATCTAGGCGAAAAACATTAATTTAGTTGTAAACTAATAAAAGATGAAATGTAAGAATCTCATTAAAATAGTAATAACCATACCACAATAGTATTGTACATAGAATGTAACAAGTAAGGTCATACGACTTAAAGTCAGAACATCTAGGACTTTTACAAACATAGCCACATTGGCAAACAACAAAATTATTGCAACTACGTTGATATGCAAGGGGTACTTAACATCCCTAGAAGTAAAGTCTTACTTCCCAGTTTGGATGTGGATTCGTAATGAAATCATATCATCTAGCTTTCATGTTACAATCTAGAACCCCTATGAATGTTAGAAGACAAATTGGCTTCCCATGGAAGCTTGGAATACATAATTTTGAATGGTGACAAATATTCCACATCAACTAAAATTTATTTTCCCCAAACCCAATGATTGAATAAGAAAATTCTAAGATTCTTGAGGAAACATGAATTCTTATATTCCAAACACCTCATAGTTTGATAATGTATTCATAATGAAGTATAGGCCTATATAAATATTACCCTTCAATTTACCTTTCAAAAAAAAAAATTGGGTTGTGTTTTTCCTTGTAAAAGTTGGGCATGACAATGCCACCAATAAATATTGTGATATTGAGATAGGAAATTTATGATAAGAATAAGTTGTACCTTTTATTGAATGTGTGAATTTAACAATTGTTTTGCTACAACTAAAATAGCTTGCTAGTTGAAGCCTAGTGCAACTTCACATTATCAATAATACTTGTCAAATTTTTTTAGCTGTGCATCAAATCACTTATGAATATTGGGACAAATGATAAGGTAACCCAAACACTATTTAATGTATACCATTAGTACCTCAAGATATGGTCAATGACTATATCCTTAACAAAATATTTTATTTAACTTATAAATGAGTAATCTTATTTTATAGACTTATTGTAATGTTTTGAAAAAAAATTTAAAATAATAATTTAACTACTAAAATTTCAAAAATACTTCTTCTATTTAGATTGTAACACTATAATATCCTAGTTATGCAAGTGGGTTGGTCTCATAAGGGATTCTATAGGCAGAGTTTTGGTCAATTATGTTATCCACATTTAGTTCATAAAATCTACATTGTAGAGATTTTTGCTCTTTCCAAGGGGTCACATTATCTCATTCGAAGGGTTATGAGAAATTTATTGTTGAAGGTGATGCTCTCAATGTTACTAATAAATTTCATGGATAGGGTGGTATGGGTTGGCAAGGAAGATATGCTATCAACAAAACATTGAGTCTTGGTTGACATGAGAGATGGGGTGATTTTTCCAAAACATATTATGTTCCAAAAGCAATATAATGTTGCATGCAAGTTCATGGGACAAGGAATGTACACTAATTTTTTTATTTTCTTCTTAAATTGGGAAGATTTTGAATCTATCCCTATGGAGCATTATGTGTAAATCTCTCATGAAATCATTATAATGTGCATTTATTGTGAAGTACTCAATGTTTTTAATGAGGTTAATTATTTTAAAAGTTAGTAGGGAATTGGGGCATTGTTCCATTTTAAAATTTTTTTAAGAAGTTTCTATTCAAGGTCTCTATAGGTGGCTTCTCCTCTCCAAAGATAATTTTCCTATGCACTACTTTGTTCTCTCTATTTGTTAGATTCTTGGTATTAAGCATAGAAATGATGAGCATGGGATTTGGTTCTCTAAAAATATAGGTGTGGAGTTTAACTAGATTATGCTCGATAAGTGTGATGAATATGGTCAGATGGTGAAGTGTTTTAAGAGAATGTAAGACTTTAAACAAGGAGTTTTGTGTAGAGGCATGTAACAAAAAATTAGGCAATCCTTGAGAAAGCTTATTGTATGTTTTCTAATGCTAGTTTAGGCAAGGAGTTTTCGATAGAGGCATGTAATACAACTGTATACTTAATCAAGTAAAGTCCCTCTTCTTAGTTAGATTTTGGCTTACCAAAGCAAGAGCGGCTGGGAAAGAAAATCTCATATTCTCACATTCTGTTGTTTGGATGCAAAGCTTATGTACATGTTCCGAAGGAGAAATGAAGGAAGCTTGATCCAAAATCATAAAGAGGCATATTTATGGGCTATAGTGAAGACTAGTTTTGTTTCAAAGTTTGGGATCTATTTGGGAAGAAAATTATTAGAAGTAGAGATGTTGTCTTCAACGAGAAGGTATTTCTAGTTCTCAACTTAGAAGAAAAATCTGCAAGTGAGTAAGTTCATTTCTCTCTTTTTGATAATAACACTAATGCTGATAGAAATCAGAACAATGTTTCTTCAAGTATTCTATCTCCCACTTCAATTTTAGCTATTACCCCACTTTCCACTTCATCTACTAGCATGTGGAGACACTCCAATACTACTAGTGAAAAGAGTATTGATGAAATAGGAAGTCACAACCATGAAACTCTAGTTTCAAATTTCTATCAAAACAAAGATGATAATCCTTTGTTTGAGTACAGAGAAAATGAAAAACATACTAAGAAAGACACTCTCCCTATCGATGTTCTTGGTCATAGACATCTTAATGATGAGAACATACCACTCATAGGTGAGGCAGACTCCACATAGGAGGCTCACCGATGATTTTTTGCACACTACACCAATAGTGGTTCTATGGTTTGCCACTTCTAGTACACCTATTAGATTGGTCACATAGGAGAAAGGGGAACCGATGGAAAAATGATGGATATTCAAAATGCTAACAAATATTAGCTCAACCATAGCTCCCCTACTCCCCATTATGTTTCATAGTATATCATTAATAATACTGCCTTCCATCCCCATACTCACCACCACAATCTGACAAGTCTCACTGAGCATGAACCATGCATACATTTGGAAGATGTTACATAGTGTAATCACACTAGTCAATAGCTCATCCACGAACTCGAGCTAACAACCACAACAGTAGAGAAACCATAACATGAGGAGTTCACTTGTGACTCAAGGTACTTTGAGGTTACCTATTAGATAGGCCATGCAAGACAACAACACATCTTGGATAAAGACAAGGTCATTTAGAGGGAAGTTAATTCCCGTGGCATCCAAACTAGTGTGCAAACTCTGATCACTCCGGTTGAGACTCATCATAGCATTCACATGGGATAGATAATAGTGTTCAATAATTAGCAAGTCTCTACCATTCACCAAGGCAATAGCCTTCCTCACTCTTGGTTATTGGCATGATGGAAATATCAACAGTGAACATAACATAGAGGATTGCATGCACAATTCATCTGCTAGGAACAATTCCCTCACATAGGGCGTTGAGATGCAAAATATCAACATAAATCAAAACAAAACTTCAAAAAACAATTATTCTCTGCCAAGGGGCAATCCCTATGAATTAATAAAATCCAATTTTCAGGCAAATACCAATAGTGTTGATAACAATGGAAATCTAGATGCACATAATGGGGATAATTTTTAGGGGCCGAGAAAATCTATAAGATAGAGAAGGCTTCCTACCTGATTCTCTGATTATGAACTATTATATTCTGAAGAAGCAAAGCTAGAATATTTTCTATCAGACCATGTTGAACCAGCAAGCTTCAAAGAAATTTGCAAAGCATCAGATTCTCACAAATGGGAGGTAGCAATGTAGGAAGAGATGGATTCTCTATTGCAAAATGAAACTTAGGATTTGATTCTCTTGCCACCAAATCGGAAAGCACTCAAAAATTGATGGATTTATCAAGTGAAAGATGAAGGAAAAAGTCATAAGCATTACAAAGCCAGGTTGGTTCTTAAAGGTTTTGATCAGCAAAAGGGCATAAATTTCAATGAAATCTTCTCACCCATGGTCAAGATGACTACAATCCGAGCCATTCTTGGTTTAGTTGTTGCTCATAATCTTGAATTTGAATAATTGGATTTTAAAATGACATTTCTCTATGGTGATCTGAATGAAGAAATCTACCTGATGCAACCTAAGGGATTTATTAAACATGATAAAGAAAACTTATATTGTAGATTAAGGAAGAGCTTGTATGGTCTCAAGCAAGATCCAAGGCAGTGGTACCTCAAGTTTGACCAATTCATGACTGAAAATAACTTCATTTAGAGTGAATTTGATCCATGTGTCTACTACAAGAAGTTATCTAATGGTTTCTTTGTTCTTTTATCACTCTATGTTGATGACATGCTTGTTACTAGTTGATCTATGAAGCTAAGTTCATAATTGAAAGAAAAGTTGTCACAAAAGTTTTCTATGAAGGACTTAGGGGCATCGAATTGGATACTTGGCATGGACATTATCTATGATATACACAAGAGGGAAATAAAGCTTTCTCAAGAACACTATGTTCTTAAAGTATTAGAAAGATTTGGCATGAGGGATGCCAAACTAGTCAACACTCCTCTCACTGATCATTTCCAATTATCTTTAGCCATCTACCCCAAGACACAAGCAGAAAAAAAATAAATAAAGAAAATCTCATATTCTTCAGCAGTGGGTAGTCTTATGTATGCAATGATATCACTTGTTTAGGTATCACCCAAGTAGTGAAGGTTGTCAGCAGATTTATGAGTAATCCAGGTAAACAATGTAAGCAGAACAAAACTAAATAAAGAACATATCATATTCTTCAGCAGTGGGTAGTCTTATGTATGCAATGGTCTCACTTGTTTAGGTATCACCCAAGTAGTGAAGGTTGTCAGTAGATTTATGAGTGAAGGATGTGGTTAAGTGGATCTTAATGTATCTTAAAGGTACTCCAAATTTTGTATTGTGTTTTGGTAGCAATGATACTTCTCTTAGAGGTTATACTGATTCGAGTATGGATGGAAATCTAGATAATAGAAGATCTACTATTGGTTATATTTTTACTTCTATTGGAGAAGCAACAAGTGGTCTCACTTTCTACTATTGAGGCTGAGTACATTGCTCTCACTAAAGGAGCAAAAGAGTTGATTTGGTTGCAATGTTTATTTGGTGATTTTGATTGTCCTCAACAAAGATCAACCTTGTAATGTGATAGTAAAAGTGCCATTGACTTAGCCAAAAATGCAATGTTTCATAGTAGGACTAAACACATTGAAGTGTGTTATCATTTCATTCAAAGTAAACTTGAGGAGGGAAAACTTTAGGTTTTGAAGATTAACACTAAGGAGAATCTAGTTGATGCACTCACAAAGGTTTCTCCATGATAGAAGTTTGAGTTCTACTGAGCTTCTCTTGGTCTTGTAAAGAAATAACAATAGCGGAATTCATGGGAGACTCATACGTTATAGCAGTTGGACTTTAAGTGGGGTTTTGTTGGGTGTATATGTGAAGCCCAACAGTCTTTTATTTGTTATTTACATTTTAGTATTGTTTCCCTCCAATTATCTATGTCTCTTCATTTCTTTCGAGACTTTATGTGTATTGGAGGTTCATCATTATGTATTGTATTCGTAGAGCTGAAACTACAACTGTGATGTAAAGTTCAGTCTTTAACATTAATAAGAGATCTTCCCTGTAGTGTGGATGTAGCCACAATTTGTGGTGAATCACGATAAATCATGTGTTTGTGGTTTTCTTATTTTTATTATTCTGTTCTTTCTAGTTTGCACTTTCAGTGAACTTCACATGTACAGAAATCACAGAATGACAACAATATCAGATTATGTATTATATGAGGCAGTGCAGAAAACATAAATAAGAGACGATAGAACGTATTATATTGGACCTTGGTAGAAACTGAGAAGAGGAAGTTGTAGAGACATTATGTATTATATAAGGCAGTGCAGAAAACTTGAATAGAAGATGATAGAACGTACTATAATGGACGTTGGAAGAAACTGAGCAGAGGAAGTTGCAGAGACAGACAAAGAGGAGGGAGAAGAGGGTGATCACTGATTGTTCAAAGGGAATCACATTTAGCGGGCATGAAGGAAAGACTGTTCTAAGCATTGTCATAAAGAATGTGGAAATTCTGCTGCTGTATGTTTTCAAAGATGGAAAGTGATCCCGTGGTGCCACCCATGGCGAGGCACATAAGACTGGATTCCCAGACGAAAAGATTGTCGCTTGCAAGCACGTAATCCACCCCACCTTTGAAATTGAATACTACAGTTGGCAACATGATGTCACTTGATGTCTGGTAACACAAATCCAGCCCCACCGCGAAAGAGCCATTTGTTGGAGTCATATCAATGGCCGATTGAATTGCTTCCTTCACGGGGTTGTATGTAGCCTCTACTAGAATTGTAATGGTTGTTCTGGATTCAATGATCATGCCGCCACTGTCCGATTACGCATCAAAAATTCCATTAGGAATATCTACTGGGTTGCCATTCACAGTAATTCCCATGACAGGAATATACCAGAAAGAAGAACCCGCAGTGTTCTTAACAAAAGGTACCGTTTTGGCTCTGTTCAAGGAAGCACTAGCACCTAAGATAAGAGGGCTTGTTTGTGGAGGAGAGTCAGTTCTGGAGACGAGACAGTACGAGAATTTGTTATCTACCATGGAACCCAGCTGAGAGATGAGCGAGAGATCACCTCTTCCAATCCCCACAAGACCGCCGGAGTCGGAGAAACCTTCGTTATCATGGCCGCATCCGAAAATAATGCCTGCAAACATCCCGTCACTACTGCTCCCAACAGAAAATGACTCCTTTGCCAGGTCGCCGATTGTACGAGAGCCATCGCCATAGCTGTACTAAAAAGTATAGTCTGGATTGCATGCTATTTTGAAACTGTCCAGAGCATCACAAAGAGAGTCGGTGCATGAAACGGTGGAGTAGGAAGAGGATTTGGAGGGGTCAAAGATTGGCGTAGATTGGGAGCAGCCATCGCAGGGCTCGCACTTGGTCCAAACAAGATCACTCCCCGTGTCAACAATCACTTCGAAGCTCACAGGGGGTGTCCCCACCGCAACACTCATCAGGAATTCTTTGTTCCCAGCTTGAACGGGCGTTTGAGCATCTAATTGCCCGCATATCTGCTGCTTTACAAATGCCTCGATTGCATTCATTTGTTTCTTGCTTCGATCGAAAGCCAAACATAATCGCTCGTACCATTGAAGCCTCCCTCAGATCTATGCGTCAGATTCACCTTCAATTTGAACTCTTCATTCGAAGAAGATGCCACCATGGGAATAGATAAACATATGAAATCCACAACGCCCAATAATTTGGAGCACCCCATTTCTTTCTTTCTTTCACTAATGTGCTCTGTCTCCTAAAGAAGAACAAAGTGGATTTATATAGGAATGGATAACCCTAGGGTGTGTGATTTGTAGTTGTTAAGAGTTGCGTAACAGATTAGATCAGCTGAATATCTCACATAATTGAAGTGATTCTTTAACGATTTAGATAGATGAGGCCACAAATATTCTGAGGTAAAAATATTTGCCTTCATGGGTTGTGATTCTTCTTTCTAGCTCTAGTTTTCGTTCACATTAAGCATCATCCGTCCGTGTTACTCCACTAAAACATCACTTGCACATCACTTGCGTTTGTTGCAACATAAACATGCCTAATAGGTATCACACTATTTGTCATGATACTTCAATGATTTATCGTATGAGCCAAGAAAGTTTTGCAACTCCAACCATTAGCCCTTGCGGAGAATTATTCTTCCTTATTGGCTTCCACTAATCTCACCATTCCACAAACTTTTGAAGTAGAATATTCCCCTCCGTGGGGCATAAGTTCATTTCTTCTCATCTCTGAATTCCCATTTCGTGTTTATACTAAATTAAAAAGAGAGCTCTTTCCGCTTTAGATGTTATGTTCTATCATTTCTTATCTATGAAATTTTATACCATAATAAAGTGAAAGACACTTTAACTAATGTGAATAAAGCAATAATACCTTTTTTAGTTCTTATGGTATTATTGGTATGAAAAGTATATTAGTTTTTAAAAATAAAATAAAATATTAATACATGTATTAAAAGAGGTACAATGGTTAATTTCATAGTGAAATATATATAAAATAATGTATTAGAAATAAAAGGAAAAAGGAAAAAGACACAAGAAAAGAAAAAATGAATATATATGTATATAGGGGAGGGAGGAGGAAAAATGGGAGAGAGATTACTAAAGAGAAAGCAAGAAAAAAAAGAGATGTAGATATATATAGGAAGAGAAAGGGGAGAAAGAGATAAAAAGAAAAAGAAAAAAGGAAATGAAATAGATCTAGATAGATGGAAAGAATAAGGGAGAGTTAGATATAGAGAGATACTAATGAATAATAAGAATCAAAGAGATATGGATAGAAAGTGATTGTGACAAGGAGATTATCTAAATAATAATTAATCAACAAATAAATCAATGCATTGTTTATCATTGATATAAGTATTTGTCACCCTTTGATTATAATTTATTTGCTATATTCTTTCATAGATATCTATTTCAATATTTTAAAAATGAGTAATTTTTTTAAAATTAGAAAATGCACATTGTATATATTTCTATGTGTTTATAATAAACATGTTGGTATACATTAACATACTTTTTCAAAATTAGCATACATAGAAGAACCCAAACTAAATTCTACTGGGTGATCAAGGTAGGACAAGAAGTGTGGAGGTGATCTGAAGAGGCAAGTGCCAAAAAGTTGTTCAAAATGGAAGGATGGGTTATGGGTCTGGGAACAATTGAAGATGTGAAAGGTTACCACTGACCTTGAAAGGCTCCATGGTTTCAAGCCTAGAGCTACTATAAATTTTTTTACAGGTTGGAAGAACTTCAATGCGACCATGTATGTAGTCTCCTCCCCTATAAAACACTTATTTCATATTGAAAATCTCTGGTTTACCAAAGAAAGGCTTGACATGTTTCAAAGAAAGGAAAATTACTAAAGAGAACCTCCAGAAGTTTCCCAAGGATGATGTGGAAAAGAAATCTCTTTTTAAAGTGGGTAGCTACTTTTGTAAAAGATAAATCAAGCCTATTTGGCATACTGTGTTAAGCTATGTTAGGGAATACTTTACCCTAGATGGTAGGAAGAGGTGAGTTTATTGCTTTAGCTTTTTGTTTCTAAATCATTTTCATTATGGGGACAAAATTTATATTTCATATTATATCCTAAATTCCTTGAATAAGAGTGTATTTAATCATAAGAAAAAATCCTCTCACTGTATCCTCCATGAGGGCATTATCCTATTATTCACAGAGTATTGTAAATCTAGGGTCCCTAATGCGAATCCAAAAATTAAAAAGGAAAGTGGGTCAAGGATTACGAGTAAAATCCCTATTTTTGGTAAAAATACTTTTGTTGTAGAGAGTGATGACATGGGGATGGACATGGAGGAAGACAAAGATGCCACCTTTAAGGACACAAAGGCTGCCAAGGCCTCTATGAATTTCTAGGAAAAAGAAGGGAAAGGTATGAAAGTAAGGGATGAAAATGAGAACTCTCCTCTAGTTAAAACAAAAAAATTCATGGTGATACTACTAAAAATACTAGGCAACATGCAAGGACATTTAGGTCTACCATAACAAGTATGATAAAAAGGATAAGAAGAAGGAGGTGCCTATTTTTAACATAGTTGAGTACTATGCCTCTAACTTTAAAGAGGTGCCCCCTGCAAAAGAAGCTAACGATTTTGGGGACCCTAGGTCCATGCTAAACATGAATGATAAAATCAAGGAGAAAGAATAGGTTAACATTTCCTTTGACACTTGGGTACATAATAAAATAATCTCAATAAACAAATGGTAGAAAATATGGAAAAGGACTTGAAAAATTAAGTGGAGGAATGAAAAAGATCAAATAACGTCATCCTGAGTCAATTGTAGGAGATGGAAAAAGTAATCTAGGATAGAAATAGGAAAATTCTCTCCTCTATTCATATGCTCATGGGGCAAAAACAAGATTTATCTCAAGGGGATTGAGCTTAAGGTGGACCTTAACAACAAAGATAAAGATCAAAGGAAAGAGGAGGTTGAGGGCCCAAGGAAAAGGAAAAGGGGAAGACTACACAAGAACAAAGAGATCATTGGCTAGAAGAGCACCGAAGAGGACCATGAGGTAATAGAGCTTTAGGTGACTAAGGCTTTTAAGGAGGTGGCCTAATGTTGGTTTCATGTTGTTGTCCTATCTTTTTCTTGGTTTTTGTCTAGTTTTGGTTATTGGTCTTTTATTTTGCTAGATCTATTAGTAGGGATGTTGATTTTGGTCAAGGATTATATATTTCCAACATACTCTTGAATTTTGGACATTAATGTTTAATCTCTATGTATCTTAATACTTATTGGATTTTAGATCCATATAATACCTGCTTTTACCTTATTCCACAAATATTTAAAAAAAATAAAAAATTGATGGTAATGGGCAAAATTCAATAGTAATTCTTTCTATTTCTTGGTATTAACTATTATTATTTGTTAAGCTTGAGTACACACAAAACCAAGACCTCATAGATGAGAGGTTCACAACTTACCATTGTATCACACAAGTTGTTTCCTAATATATTTTTAATTTTAACATGATATCAAATTTTTAATATTTTTAGATTATATATTTTTAAAACTAATTTTTTCAAAAAAAAAAAAAAGAATTTATAATTAAGAGGTTAAATTTAAAGAAAAACTACAACTTCTTACAACTTAGGTGAACATATTAATTAGTTTATTAATGTTATATGGATCAATAAAAATACCATAAATTAGGTATAAATGAAAATTACAATAGTATAAATTCATTTAACTTAATTATTTTCAAGTGTTCTATATTCACCCAAAAAAATTATATTGTTAATTTAAATTTTTTATGTTAAACAAAACAATAATTTGTTTTAATAATTATTAAGAAATTTTTAAAAAGATATATATAACTTTAATAATATATTATATAGTGAATTAATAATTAAATAATAATACAACATGCTTATTAAATTTTTGTATATGATAAAATAATATGTAAAGTACTAAGAAATATGGACATGTTAGAATATGATAGAAATATCTAGAGACGTACATTGAGCCCGAAATGAGGAAGAATGACAAGATTAACTCTTTTGTGCATAAGGTCTTGAATGGAGAAGAAAGAGAAATCTACTATGTGACACTTTTGGCCTAATCGATTGGGATTGGGAACTTATGCATTGAGATATGTTTTATGGGTTCTTTGACAAAAAATAATGAGAGAACGTAGAAAAGGTTTACTAGGACAAGTGCACTGATGAAGTATAGCTATAGGTGGAGTTGGGGGATAATGAGAAAGAATTTTCTAAGCGAGAGGCCTAAGTGGACATGGAATTGTTGGGAATATAATAGGGAAAGTCAGATACTGATAGGGGGTGAATCAGGATCTATAAATGCATCTCACACTTCAAATATGAAACATATTTGATATCTTCACCATTAACCCTTATCTCAATTTTACCATAAATAACATCAACTATTTATTGCAATAAATTATCAGATCCAACATCAAATTGCATGAATGAACTCTCATAAACACATAACAAATAAACACAATGATTTTTTAATGTAAAAAACCCCGAAGGTGAAGGTAAAACTGTGGTGGTGATGACACATGAAAAATATTCACTACTGCAGCAATAAAATTGTGCCTATTAAGGCTACAATATTTTGATCACTTTTGATGATCTACCCTATGAGGGGTCTATCTTGTCAAAGGCTAAAAGTGCTACTAGGTTCTACCTTGACTAAAGGATCTTTATATCACAACTAAGGGAGTACTTTGTTAAGAGATTTACAAAAGCTTATTAAAGCTACTATGTTAAGAGATTCAAACCTTGAAATACCTATTAGAATGTCCAGTACCTAATCCTTTGGTATGCACTTATAATTTTGATATAAAATCTCCTCTATGCAATATATTATCACCTTACTATGATTGGTCTTCTTTAACTCTTCTTAAAACTATTCATTACACTCCTTAGTCTCTTCTGATTGATTCACCCCTAAAACTTTGAATGCAACCAAACTCCTCATCCATGCATACTTGTACACACAAACTAGGTTGAATAGACCCTCCTTAAATAATTATTGGGTGAACCTTCTAGATCCCAATCAATGATCTAGATTCATTTCTTTTGCAACTTAGTCCTTGCAATATTTTGGTTGGTGGATTGCCTCATAGGGATTTATGATCTTCCATTTGATGTGTAATTAGCTCCTTGATTACCTCCTTGGTCTATAAAAAATGCGTCCAACTAGATAAAAATTGGTTTGCATTAGATTTTGTCATCCAAAAAAATATGTAAAATTGTGTCTCTTAACACTTATATCATACTAACACTCCTCATAAAAGATTTCATTTGTCTGCCCCTTGGCCTTAACTCTTCTTGGCATATACTAAATAATTTGGTCTCTATATCACTCCACGTGAACTATTGTCCTTGATAAACTAAAAAATCACTAAAGTAGTTGGTGCCCTCTGACTTTCTCGATAGTAACTACTACTTGATGTAGTGCCTACCCCTACTTTGCATTTTGTTATTTTTTCCAAACTCTTTTAGGCTAGTTTTATGCTTGATGATTAGTAGCATTATTTTGAGATTATCACATGTTGTTTCAGATTCAGTTGATTTTATGATTAGATTACTTGGTACTCTATAAATCATGTATCCATGATGATTATTACAATGCTTTCAATTATTGATGATGATTAGTTAGATGGATTATCATATGTTTTTTCTTATGGATACTTACCCCATACTACATGTGTATGGTGTGCGTGCATTTTTTCTTTATGTATGGCATTTCTAATGTGGTTAAGGAAGGGAAGCGTAGTCACCTGCCAGTTGGGATCTACACGATGCACTACTTTCCATTGCTTGTTTAGCTTAGAATATTGTGTTTGTAAATGCATGGATTTTTATGTAGGTTGTAGGTACTGAGTATCAATTTTCTTGAACTGCCAGGATGAGCGTACCCTATCACATTATCTCAATGGTAAGAGAGGGGAGATAAATTCTTAAGTCCAAATCTCAAACCTTTAAGCCATTTGTCCTAGATAATTAGGACAAGTATCCAAGTTGAGTACGCTCTGAATGAATCAAATGATGTTAATTTGTGATTATAACCCTTTAGTTTGATTTTGTATGTGTTTTTCTATGATGGGTTTTTGTATTTTGTTTTATGAGTCTTTGGTGAATTTTCTATTAATTAAGTCTAATTAAAAGATTAAATTAATGATTTAATTTAATGAAAATTTAGTACGGTATTTTAATATTTAATTATATTTAATTAATTGAAAAATTAATTAAATAAAAATAAATAAATTTGAAGACAAAAGTTATAAGAATAAATTTAGAACATGATAATATTTATTTATTTTAATAATAATATATTTAGAGTTCATTTTTAAATAAATGCTAAATAGTATTATTATTTAAGTTAATAAATATTTTATCAATTAACATTTCGAAAATAAATTCAAAAGGTGAAGATATATTAATTTACTAAAAGTTTTAAGTTTGCATGATGTATGCATGAGATTAAAATATAAGAAACTAATAAAACAAGTATATTTAATAAAGATATTTTAATTGCATAAAGTGCACATGGATTAAATTTAAAACAAAGTCATGTGGAAATTAAATAAAGTGATTTAATAATTCAATAAATGTGCATGGAAAAGATAAAGAAAAGATTAAGGAAAGCTAATTTAGAGTTGAAGTTGGGTGAGAAAGGAGTTCTCCCAAGTGAACGCACAATTAGTGCCCAAATTTTAGGAGAGAACTCCATCTCACAAGTGGAGGGTTCATTTTTTAGGGACATGAATTTTGAAAGTGAATTTTGGAGAAGGAAGAAATTTTCAGAAAGGAGAAAGTTTTAAGAGGAGGAATTTCTCTACAATTTTATTGGGCATAGCAATTACCATCAATGTCTATGTAGACACTAGTGATTTTTGCATATTTTAAATACGCTCTTTTCTTCCTATCTTCACTGTGTCCGTTAAATGGTTCTTTGGATAATTCTTGTGATGAATGTTTTATATTGTGAAATTTTGGTTTGCATGTTGATTCTTTCTATGTGCGAAGAGATCAAGGAAAAACTCAATTAGAAACCTCATTTTGTAGATTAAAGAAATTAGAATTTAATACGGGAAGGGTTTGAATTTGAAAATGGAAATTCTAGATTGGAAATTTGAATGGTTAATGATATTTTCTCTATGAAACTATATTTGTAAATGTTTATAATTTTTTTTTAAAATAATAAAATAAAAATGATTTATTTATAGTTATGTGAGGGGAGGGGGGAAATTTGTTATATTAAATTTTATATAAGACAAAGTTTAATAAAATATATATTTATATTAATAAAAAAAAAAAAACATTTTGGGAGGGGTTTTACCCACCCCCCCCCCCATCTTACCTGATCACTATACTATACAGGCTAATTGCTACATGCAACAACAATTAATACTACTGCTGGTGGCACTGTAGGCAACTGCATGGCAAGGGCTAGCAGCATTTATACTTATGTGATAAAGGTTTTTTTTTAAAGTTTGTTTTTAAATTTATAAATTTATTAATATTTTATTATGATCTAATATTAATTTATTAATATGTTTTATAATATAAAGTTTATTGTTATTTAATGATTTTATTAATAGGTTTTAAAATTAATATATTATTATTATAAATGACTTTTAATATTAATTTCATAATTATTTAATAATTTTTATTAATAAGATTTTAATATTACGTAGTATTATTTGATAATACTTATTAATAAGTTTATTATTATTTATTAATTTAAATATTAATGCATTTAAATATAGTTAATTTTTAATTAATGAAATTATTGTTAAATTTATTAATTATTAATGACTGATAATTATTGAGATATTAATATAGTTATTTATGTAATTATTAATTAATTTAATTAATTGTAAATTAATTAAGTTGAACTAATAATTAAGTCATTGAATGGAGTTTTAATTGATTTAATTATCGATAATACCAATTTTAATAAAATTGAAAATTATTTTATTTGAAATCGATTTGTATTATTTAATAATTTAAATAAATAATTACCTTTGATTATTTTGGAAAAATGATTTAAAATTAAATAGGGGTAATTATACAATCATTTAAATATAAGAATGAGTTAATTGCAAGGGTTAACTATGAAACTTATTTACTTGAAACATATATTAATCTAGAAATTTAAACCTTAATTTTAACTCAATCATGTAATTTCAAACTCAAACCAAACTATCAGATTGCTCTATTTCCTGTGTACTTTCTATGTTTGGGGTTTGGGGTTGACTAGAGTGTTGACCAGTTGAGGACATTTACCAAAGGCTTGGAAGTTATGTGATTGTGATGTTATGATGTTTTGATCTCAATCTTTTTTAACCCAACCATGGTAATATGTTTGGTATGCTCTATGATGTGTGTTGATCTATTGATTGTTATTGTTTTCCAATGTTCTTATGTGATGCTTAGGTGAATGTTATGACCTACTTGACTTAACCATTTTTGAGTCCTCAATCAGTTATATTTGAATTGCTTTCCAATCATTTTGATAGGACTAAGGTGTTTGTTTTCTTTGTTCTTGATGATGTCATGTTGTGACATGTTTGACTTAACCATTATGAGTCTTTGATTAGTATTATTTTTGGGATGCTTTTTAGTTGCTCATAGAGAACTGATGTGATTATTGTGATTTAACTCTTGATGCTTTCTAGTCACTTGTATAGGATTGAGGTGATTTTATGTGATTCTTTGATTTAAATTTTCATGAGCCTAGGATAGGTTATCTACATGTAGTGTCGAGAAGTGGCTTGCAATGGGGGTCGAGGCCCTAAGTGGTTTCCAGGGTAACCCATTGTAAGTTGTTTAATAAGTGAAAACATTACACTAAATGGGGATTAAAATGAACCTAATAAGAGTCTTTGTTTGTTCTTGCCCATGCCTCGAGTGCTAGTACAAACTAGGATGGGAGTAGAGAGAATGTTTGGTTGCGACCTTGCATTCTGTAGTATGCCTTGTTAGTACTAGAGGATACTAGTGGCTGCATAGGGATCACTAGGGTGTTAGGGTTCTGAGAGAGTCATAGGGTAACTCTAGCATGATTCATGTGATGACACTTGCCCACTTACATAGTAGGTTTCCTATGTTTCTTTGTATGCCTCTAGGAATTAGATGTCGACCTATCTTAGAACCCTTGAGTTAGAATACTTTTAGGATTTCTTCGACTTAGAGTGTACTTTTGATATGTTGTTTGATATCCTATTTGGGACTTGAGACTATCTCCTCAGCATGGTGGGAGTGGGCCATTTATGTTCCACATGGTCAGGTGGTAGTACTTTTTATTCTTACTATTGAGATTTGTCTATAGATGTCATGGCTGGAGTTTCCTTGTTTGCATTTCATTTCATTCTATCTCTGTATCATTTTGATGGATGGTTGTATCTTATGATAGATGTTTATATCTTTTATGATGGATGGTTTCATTTATTGTATTTTACTTTATATCATGGATCTGAGAAGGATGATGTAACCTATTTTTATAAATGTATATTCTTTTAGCCTTTCATACCCTATGACATGTACAATAGATGATTGAGCATTCTGAATTTCATTTGCCAAGAGGCATTCAAAACAAATGTATATTATTTAAATGGACATTGGACTTTTAATTATTCATTCATATGGATGTGGTAGTTGTTAGACATAGTATTAGTTAAATTTAAATGGGAATCAATGTCTTGGGATCCTTAAGGAATGTAACCTATTATGTATACTTATAGATGATTGTATGTTTTTGCTTCCTCTACTTTTTGTTCGATGTGTATGTATTATCTTTCTTGTTCTTTATTTTAATTTTTTTTTTTGGAAAACTTAGAAAAACTTTAGGTTAATTCTTCAATACATGACTTGACATATATGGGATGACTCAATTGTAGTGATGACCAAACAATCATGTCTTTTATGAGACTGCACTTGATATATACATGATCTAAAACATCAAAATGTCAACTTCAATATTTAAAAAACTCCCTTTGATCATCCTTATCCATCATTAGTGTATTCTTGATCATTATCATCACCCCCCTTGTTTTGGTCACTCATGGCTACTGGGGTGGAGGTGTCAAATGTCAAACTTATCCAAAAATAGTTTTAATGTTACCTAATGTATTATCCTAGTTAGTCCTTATGAATTAAATGGCATGAATCTCTATATCCAATTTTTCTACAAGATCCACCATGCCATCAACAAATGACAAATTTTGATCTAGTTGGACTAAATCTTTTGCATTCTTCAAATGCATTTACATAACCTCAAGATGAGGTGTACTTATGGCTTGAATAGAAATCATTTTTTCCCTAATTCTTCTATACTCTTTAGTAAACTCTATAAGCTTTTCCTATTGAAAATTTACCTTAGATAAGTGGAATACACTCTAACTGGCATCCATAGTTAGCGCATTGGCACTATACTGCAAGCCCTTTTCTAACTTATCTATCCTTTCTATGATGTCCTTTGTGTTAGCATGAATTTTGATGGTATTCCTTTGGGGGAGTATCCTAACAATTACTACAGTACATGGAGATGGATAGCATGATTGACATGTTGGATTCATGACAATATTTTTCATTAATGAAAGCATAGTATGATTTCTGTGTAGTCTAGTAGATGGGACAATCTGATGATAATGTCAGAAAGTGTGTAAGTTCTAGAGTCACATGTGTGAGAATTTGTAAAGACTATGAGCTGAAAGTGTTGTGTAATTGCAAAATAATTAATTATCTTAATATGATCCTATTATAATTAATTAGGAAAGCCTAAAGGATAACTCAAGGAATATTTTTGGGGACATGATATAAAGGAAGGATATTTTCCTTGTTTAAAAAGGTATCAAGTGAGTGGATTATGCAAGCAAGAGAAAAGTATTTTGGTAAAAGTGAGTAAGTGGTCCAAGGGATTATTGGATGCAAAGTTGGTGATCTGGTATAGAGATCAAAAGGAGAAAAATTTTGGTTGACAAGACAAAAGAAGAGGAAGTACAAGTATTTTGGTAAAAGTGAGTAAGTGGTCCAAGGGATTACTGGATGCAAAGTTGGTGATCTAGTGTAGAGATCAAAAGGAGAAAAAGTTTGGTTCACAAGACAAAAGAAGAGGAAGTACAAGAACAAATTATTTCTATTATTCTAAAAGGAATGATATAGAGATCACTTGGATAGTGAGTTCAGTGATCTTGTCCCTAAAGATATTTGGATAGTGGCTCCATTGCCTTCTACAACTCCTAATAGGGTTGGAATCTCCTAATAGGGATTCAAAGTCTCCTAATAGGGGCTGATATTAATTGAATATTTTTGTTGACTCTTAATGGGGTCCATCTTCTAACAAGGAGCATTCATATTAGTACATCTTTTGTGGGTACCATTTTGACCAGTGTTTTCTCTCTAATCAAGGGTTTCCCTAGTAAACATATCTGGCATCATTGTGTATGAGTATCTTGTTATGGTTTATAATTATATTACTCATATGGTTAAGAATTAATAAAGTTGATAATTTTTATAATAGTTGGATAATTGATTCACACCCACCACAAAGTAATATTGGTGGAGTTTACTTTCTATCAATTGGTCTCAAACACTAGTACATTAAGCCTCCATTTTTTACCAACATTATCGATGAAAGGCCAATTTGGCTTGTTAAATTCATTTTTTTAAAAATATGATCCCCATAAAGTCAAAATTTAAACAATATTTAAGTTTATCATCAAAATTTTGAAGATAGTTAAGTTTCTTGTTGAAATTTAGACATTATCAGGACCATATTGAAAAAACAAGTGAAATAGTTCATTTTGTTTTTGTGTTGTAGATTTTGGGTGGGAGTTTGGGTCAAGGTTGAGAGGAGAAATAATGGTAAGAGGTAACCCTTATCACATTTCAGGGTTGATTTTATGTTTAATTTTTGTTCCTTGTTTTATTTAATTGTGTATGCAAACCAATTTGACCAAACTCACTCTCATCATTTGTAAACACATTTTCTATTTCCTGATAATAGTAAATTTAATCATGATTAGAACCCTCACTGAAGTGATGAAATTCCACCCATTCTTAATTCAATAGACTTGTAGAACAAACCCATATGGTAGAAAGGAAAATCAACCATGGGTGGACAGAGAGCAAATGCTTCATTTCCATACTCTAGAAGAGAAGCTATTTCATTTCTATCTGCTCCCACTATGACTACCCACCATCCACTTCCCACTTTTGAAAGTTCCTATGACACTGATAGGCCTAACAGTTAGGTGAAAAGAATGAAATTATCTCAGCCTCTCTTATTCGATTATTGCAAGCAGAATATTATATTTCCATGGAGACGTGACATATCCAATTATAATGTATATTCCTCAACCTTTTCAAATATCCTTCTAAAGTTGTAATGGTCATGTGAGCTTTGAAATAGGGCATCTATCAAAGATTGTTGAAAGACAGTATGCTAGCGATGTGAGAAATGAGATTTAGAAATATTTTCTTATAATAAATGTAATCACAAAGTTTAAAACTAGATATGATAGCTTTAGCATTTCATTATTAACATCTTCCTTTGTATATATAGGAGGGCACTATAACCCTTATTGCATTTGAGAAACACTTGTTCCTTGTTTTCTTTAACTCTATATGCAAACTCTATAACCCTTATTACATTTGAGTAGCACAACTTGTGGTACCAATCTTCTTGGGATGACTTCCTATCAGTACTAATTTCGTCCCCACATATTATTCCATGAGTAAGGAACTAACCATGGTCTCTAATCTAAATGAATGAGATTGGAAGATCTATTTGAATGAATATATGAATCATCCCAACCACTATTACCCCCCAACAAGTCATACTTCTATGTTCAGATCTCCTAGTCTAGCTTTAAGACCATGCTAGTTTACATGGTCACTGAATAGTAGAGCAAAGTGAAATACCAAACTCGTTTTACTCATGAATTGACTTTTTCTCAATCAATTATTTTTAGGTCTAGATCTAGGGTTTGATTCTTTTGGCATGGCTTGTATTAATGTATCTAGGGTTTGATTCTTGTGGTAATGTATTAAAATTCCACATTTAACTACTTCCACTAGTGCAAATGTTGAAGGGTGACACCCCACCAATTAAATACATCAACATGTCTTGCATTGGATATATGATGTCCACCTATGCATTTATAAGGATGAATATGACCTAAGAAGAAATGTATTTATGCTCTATTTCCTTATCAAAGAAGAATGATGAGATATATGTCAAAAAAAAAGGTTAATCTATGTACCTCCTAATCATTTTTAATAAATTAAGAAAATGAGGATAGAAGAGTAATTAAATTTTGAAAAGGTAGAGTTTTGAAAGGGTCAAATATTTTTTTATAATGTAAGAATGGTAAATTAAGGAAGTGTTTCTAATGTGAAAGAACAATAATGATAATAGGAGAGTTAGTAAGGACAAGATTGTTTAATTTGGAGAGATCTTTGTATAAAAAATATATAATTTAGGTTGTTCAATATTCTTTGGACTAATTTAGATTCAAACCATTCTAAATTAATTTTTCATTTCTAATATTTGAATATTTAGTCTTTAATTTTAGTTTTAATCTCTTTTGTTGTTTACTTCTTCTTGTTTTACAATTGTAGTATAAATAGATGTTTTTCTTATGCATAATTTTTTGGTTGGGATCCATACTATTTTCTATCCTGCTTTGTATAAAATGTGCTAATATTTTTTAAAAAGACATCTTCAAATACATCAAAAGAATATTAAATAGCATCAAGAAACAAGAAATTGCAAGAAAGGAAAATATAAGAAAAACATGAACACAGCATTGAAAGGAGCTAGAATATAAAATAAAAACACAAAACATACAACTCGTCAACCATAAAATAACAACTTGATTAAAATGGTTTGAATTCAAATTGTTCCATGGACCACTAGAAAACTCATTTCAACAATTATTTCCATAATGAATCATAATCATCTATTGGTAAATAGACTTGTCATGTTGAAACTCTTGACAATTTTCCCAATAGAAGTGTGAAAAACTAAATACAACTATAGGATAACTATAAGCATGGTAAATGAAACATTCACCCTTCTAAAATGATGAAATCTATTTTTTAATTCTAATTACAAGTGATAATCATAATTCAATGTTGAGTCATCACATTTACACTTTATTAATTCTGCCTCAATCAACTCTTTACTCTTACAATGACATAGAAGAGGAAGGCATGAATGTAAGCTGAGTTCCATTAGTTATCTATACAAGTTGTCACTAATAATATTTTCCATGTCAATAAACTGAATTCCTTCACAAGTGATGGTGATAAAAAGATTCAACCTTCAAAGTCATGGCAATTCTTATTTTCCACTATCCCATTAAGAAAGATGGCTATGTTTGCAATGTCATGTGTCAATAAGGACATATGAAATAATTTTGAAATTTTCAATTTCCCTTTCTTAGGTATCATGATCCAACTTGTAGATATGGTGTGGAGGCATTGGTCTTTGTTATGAATAAAATATTCCTCTACATACTCCTTGTTGGCATTTGTGATCAACAATTAGACCTTGGGTCAAGCCTTGCTACCACTCTATCATCAACTGACACTATTTGTTAAGAAAGTAAATTGTATGATCATATGCATTATAGTACAAGTTATGGACACTAAATGTACTAAGATTTTTTTGGCACCGATTAGAGATTAAAATGCTCCAAATTAAACTATGAAAATTTACAATTCCTCTATCATTTTTTAGATAGCTCACAATATGCTTTTCCTTTAAATATTTTTCATGACTTTCACAAGAAAAATGTGTTCATATGAAGTAGGGAAATCACTCTTATTGTTATTAATATCTATAACATGTCTTCTAGTTGAAAACTTCTTTGCCAAAAGAAAATAATTGAGCTTCTTTGAAGATCAAATATATTTAAGAAATTCCACTTCATTTTTCTTGTTCTAATTGAAACATGTTGTATATGATTGTATAATCCACATTTATGTCTATGTGGGAGTCAACTATTGGAAATCTTCATTACTATACTAGATGGACATTGATACAATAGACTGACCACCAATATTCCTAAATGACTAATAAATAGATTGATAATAAACTACTTCATGATTGACCACACAAACACATACACACACACACACACACAAAAATATGCTTGATAATGTATGATAACAAAAAAGGTCAATGGATGCATAGAAATCAAAGACAAAAGGTACCACAACACTTAAATTGTATAATTCACTTGAATTGGTTATATGGCACCCATACTGAAGAGATATTAATATTTAATTATTTAATTATTTTCAATTGTATACAAGATACTACTAATGCTTGTATATTTATATTTGATATAATTTATAGCAGGCAAATATTTGCCTATGAAGAAAATCCATGCCAAACAATATGAACTTAGAACAAAATAGGTTGACAATTGCTAGATTGTGGTCTCAGTTCAAAAAAAAAAGGTGATGGAAAATGTTATTGTGCTTACAAAAAATGGAAGGGCTTAAAGAAAAAAATAATTCTATTCACAACAACATAGAGACATTGTAGACAACATGATCACATTGAAGGGGAAAAGGATTTTCATCCTTTGGTGAATGTTGATTTCAAACTAGTGGAACATGGAGTTGTGAATACCAAAGAATAAGGTAATTCTCCCATAGAAGAAGATGATCCTGAGGTAGAGAACACAATTGAAGATGTTGGTATTGGCATAGCTAATAATGTGCCAAAGGATAGGATTGAAGAAGATGTTACTAGCACAACTAATGAAGATGATGAAGACCATGATAGTAGTGCATATAATGAAAATGATGAAGAGAACCTTGATATACTTGTAATTGAAAATGCATACGAGCCCTTGTACCAAGGCTCCTAAACAATGCTTCTCTTTGATGTATTATTGCTGGTAAACTTCAAGGTTATGAATGGTATATCTAATAGAGAAATCTTATGTATGCTAAGGCATAGTGTAATTTTTGTCATCTTCTATGTTAGTGTACATTAATCTTCTTTATATTAAAAAAAGGAGTTCCATATGTTGACAGTTGAGTTTTTTCTACCACCGTCAATTTTCTACCTTGCTCATACCAAGAATTATCGACCATTATGAAAGATATTGGAGTGGAGTGTCAAACAATACATGCATATCCCAATGATCATATTATATATCATAAACAACATGAATTTGTAACATAATTCCTTAATTGTCAGATTAGTAGATATCGATTAGATCAAACAACCAAAAAGGTTTCTCACAAGATTCTTCAATACATTCCCATTATTCCATGTTTGCCATGATTATTCAGGTGCACTAGCTTGGCATAATCTATGGATTACCATGCATGCAATAGAAGTCAAGATGACATTATGAGAATTCACGTGGATGGTTCTTCATTTAAGGACATATAATATAGGTGACCATTACTTAAAGAATAAACTCATAATCTAAAGCTTTCATTGGCAATAGACAATGTCAATTCATTTGGAGAGATGATATCTATTTACTCAATTTGGCCTATTTTTATAATTAACAATAACATTCCTCCTTGGATGTCCATAAATAGGGAGCACACAATATTGGAAATGATTGTACCAAGCATTTTTCCATTTAATAGTCATCTAAATTAATTTATAAACATAATATCAAAATAGCCATAATAATTATGTTTTGTTTATGTTCAATCACTTAGTAAGTACCAAGTGAAAGATATGAATGTATATATTGAGCCCGTGATTGATGATTTTTTGGAGTTACGGAGTGGGGTCACTATGTACAACATCTCTAGACCAATTGGTGAAAGACAGTTTCAATTTTATGGAATTTTTGTATAGACAATACATGATGTTGTCAAACTAACAAATTTTTGTGGTATGTAAAACTGTTAACACATATTTTTGGTATGTAATGGTGCTGACACATTTTTCATTGTATGTGATAATTATAAATATGAATCTTCTAGTACACATGTCATCCAATTCTACATGATCTTTTAGGCCTTCAAACAAAAGGAAAATTTGCATGTCCAATTTTTGGTCCAAAGATGGAATCTTGTCATTCAAAAAGTTTAGGAAAGTAGGTGTTTGATCATCATAGACACTTTCTCCACAAAAATAATCAATATCAAATTATCAAAAAATATATTTTCAATGGGAAAGAAGAGACAACATCAAAGCCACAAAGAATGACACTTCACATGTATGGAAGTTAGAATACAATAGAATGAATCATCAAGTTAATGCCATTCCATCTGATGCAATTTTTTGTATGAAATAAAAATTTGGATATTGTCTTTTGTTTAGTAATGAAATAATTGATGTTCATGAAGGTCATCAAGGAATTGATAAGAAACTTCCAAATGGACTTAAAAGCTATCCTAGACAACTTAGTAGGTTGTCATACTATGAGCAACTTTGAATCGTGTATTTATTTGATGTTATGCATATTAGAAAGAATGTAGTAGAGACACTATGGAAAATATTGGATGGAAGGTGAAAAATAAAAATTGGTCAAAATTTGTAATGACATTGGTCAAAAGCAATAGAAATTGGATTAATAAAAGTTCCATTTCTTGGTTATTAATGTAGTAGCAAACTAATGCCATATTTGAAGCCATGAAAAAATTGAATTTCACACAAGATTTTCTGCAAATATAAGCAATCTCATGTGAAAGAAAGGTGATTTTGGGTCAGGGTTGAAAATGCATGATTGGCATACCTTCGTCAAGGTAAGTCATGTTCTTCTCTATTTACAATAAATTTGTAAAACATAATGTACTTTTCATTGTTTTATTTTATAACATATTAAAAAGGTCTTTTTATTATTATTGCAGTATGTTCTACCTCTATCTCTCCCATACAACTTTGACAACATAAGTGTCAACCAATTTATATATGATCTTGGGAAATATATGAGGTTAGAAGTGTCATTTGTTATATTTGTTGTATAGATATTACTTTTGCATCTTGCTCTTCTTTTTCTATAATTTATTGTATAATATTTTGTAAAGTCTTGCTAATATATTTTTGTGTAATGAATATCTTCTAGGTGGTTGTCATCTAAATAAATTGATAAAAAAAAATAAAGAATTGGAAGATAAAAATTCCTTAGCTTTTGTGTGAAATTGAAAAGTGTCTACCTTCAACTTTTTTCAATGTGCAAGAACACTTCCTCATACATCTAGTTGAGGAGATTCAATTTTGTGGACCTATACTAACTAGGTCAAAGTGGATGGTTGAGAGGAACTTGAATTGTTTTAAAGGCTTGGTTCGACAAAGAGCATGTCTTGAGGATTCCACAGTCAAAGGATATATGGTATGCTAGACCATGGTGTACATTAGTGAATATCTTCCCAATTTTCATCAAAGATCCATGTAGATTGCATTTGACATCCCAATTCTATTAACAAATTTTAAGGAGATTACTTGATGGGAAAAGGTAGATTGAGAAAAGTGAGAAGTAATTATAAGATGTTATTGTAGTTAACTAATTCTTATCCATCATCAATATAATCTATTTCTAAATGTGTGGGATGCACTTCATTTGTATATTACAAATATTCTTGATTAGATGATGGTATGGATTGAAAGATCTCAATAAAATGGTCTCTTATTAACATGGGAAGGTGTTTCTTCATTGGCTAAAGAAGTTCATCATAATGGAGATCCCAATGTTACACCAATGGTAATTGATCTAGCAAATGGTTTAAGACATGAAAAGGTACATATAAGTTAATCTATTATGATCCATTTTTTAATATCAACTCATGGATGGATGCATAATTTTGATGTGTTTGAAAAATAATAGGTCAAGCACCACAAAGCTATGTACTACAATGGCCATAAATTTTCTAGAAAAAAGGTGGATGACACTACTTGAGAATTTGTGATTTTGGGTTAAATATAGTCTTTGAGGTCGCCAATATTTTATCTAGAAATGACATGTATCGTCAACAATCTAAAAATAGATACTATGACATTTTGGATGATATAATTTAGTGCAACTTTAATTCTTTCAGACTAGTTCTATTCATTATAAAATGGTATAGGCTACTACTAAATCAAAATGATCCTAATAGAACTGTTATTGAACATTATAATGGATTTAAAATGATTAATACAAGGTCATTTGAGCTAGTTGGAAATGAGCCCTATGTTCTTTCAAGCCAATATGAGAAATTATTTTAGTTTGGCATTCTAAAATAAATTGGGTTGGTCATTTGTCATTAGACACGATCCAAGAGGAATACTGATAAAGTATAATGTGAATAAAGAAGAAGATACTAAAGAAGTGGAAAATGATGATGGTGAAGATGAAGAAGGAGATGATGATAATGATGATGATGATGACAAAGATGTACATGATGATGGTGATGGCATTGATGATGATGATGATGATGAAAATGATGATAATGATCATGATCATGATGATGATGTTTATGGTGGTTGTGGTGGAAATGATGATGATGATGATGGTCATAGTAATGTTCATGATGATGAGGATGCAGGTCATTGTGATGATTTAGATGATGATGGAGATAATGATGAAATTCATAATAATGTCAATAATGATGATGAGATGGATAAAGAAGATGATCAATGGAAATGTATTAGGTGTTGATTAGGTGAAAATATTTGTAACAATGCTCAATTCTTGGTGCATGCAATGATACAAATTACAAAGTATACAATGATATGAATCAAAAAGTATACAATAATTATGATGCATGCAATGATATGAATTAAAAATTATATAATGCTATGAATTAAAAAGTATACAATAATTATGATGCATGCTATGATATGAATTAAAAAGATATGATGATACATATTAAAAAGTATACAATGATTATCATGTATGCATATTGTTCATGTTATGTTCCATGTAATTTGTAGCATAAGTATCATGTAATTTGTAACTGACTTTAGACAAATTATTTGCATGTGCATGAAACTATACCCCTTTGATGAGGATTGTACAAAGTGACATGGATCGAGAGGTATAAGATTTTTACATGCTTTCTTTCTCTTTAGCTTCAACATTAACTTTATGAAAACTTCATCAATATTAACCTCATTTTATAGAAAAATATTTCAATCCTTCAACTATATCTCTCATTTTTTAGGCTACACGTACCACCAAATAGGTATCTCTCAAATTTTTCTTCCTCGATAGAGGGAAATAAGGGAATAGAAGAGGATAGTGAGACATGTAGTAGGTCTACGAAAAAGAGATAAACTAGAGGGGTCAAAATGTTCAATAAATGCATGCAATTTTTCCTTTTTCAAGAGGAGTCATGTTCTTATGATGATGAGATAAAGGGTGACATCAAGGTTCCCTTGAGGTACATAAATCTTTAGAAAGAATGGGTACCCAAGGAATTACCTCCAATTAACACTAATTTTTGTGTTAATGAGAGGATATATCATATAGCTCCATCATCATTATATGGTTTGGGCCTATTTCCATGGATGGCATAAAGGTTAGTTATAACAAAGTTGTTGAATTGATGGAGTATGTAGGACCTTGTCACAATTATAATAATTGGATGTAGATAGTGAACAATAAAAAAAGGAGTATGTGTAGGTATGCATTGTTAGCAAATTATCTACAATGGAAACAAAATAATCAAAGTAAAAGAATTCTTGTATACATTGATCAAAGGCCAAAAGCAATAGGAAACATTGTAGTTTTTATAAATAGTACACATCCTAGGTCAACTAATAAGTGGCACATATGCATTTTCTAGGTGTGTGAGGGAAATCATGTTTTTGTATGTGCAATGAAGTCAATAATTTCAAAGGAAAAGCTGCTAATAGAGAGGGAGATTGTTGGAAACTTACAATTGGAACAATTATGGTTTTTTCATTGATGCCAAATCTATTGATGAGATATATTACTATCTAATCTAAATGTCATATCTATTTGATTGATGGATAGGATTTCAAAAGTTGATCATAAAAATAGCACTTAGAGGAAATGTTGAGTTATGAAAAGGAAGTTACATTGAACATTTGATTATATAGACTTTGATAAAACAAAGTGATTATTTATGTCAAGAAAGCTAAGCCAAGTTGAGGAAAAGTATAAAATACAAAAGTATTAGATTAATGAAAGATTGTGTCTATTAGGGGTGATGTTTTTTGGAAGAATATCAAGCAATAATTTCAATACATGATTTACCACTAACTAAGTAGTTAAATTTGAACATGAGTTCCTACTTCTTGTAAATTTTAAAGTGAATTATTATTTCTCAATGTTATTGGTTATTATCGACGGAGTGTAAACATAGAAGTTGTGTAGTAAATAGACAATGAATGACATCAAGCTTCAAGAGGAAGTTTAGAGTGAATATCTTTGCTAGCTAATAAAGATCTTAAACATAGCATGAAGTTACCAAGTTAGAGATTCTTGAATAGTTCAATTGTTAATTGATGAGGCATATTGGTTCAAAGAACCCATGACTTGCAAGTAGAAGGGTATAAAAACACCTTATAAATATTTAGTCAATTAGTTTGTTAAGGAATTGGAAAATTTTCTCATCTAGACCAAAAGAAAAAGAAAATACCAACAAATGAAGGGTTATGGTTTAAGAAATTTAAAACTTATTGAATAAATTGAAAAGCTAGCAAAAAGTATGAATAAGGAAGAGTTAGGTTATTGGTTGGTTCAAGAATATGAAACCTTGTTGTCATGGTATAAGAGAAAGATAAAAGAGTGATTATTATTGGTAATCTTTTGATATGTTAAACATCTTAAACTAAAGATCTGATGTTTCAATGGAAATATATGGATCCATTTTCTATGCTTAGACTTGTTTATTTTTTATCTTTAAAATTAGTAGCTAAGTTTTTTGAGAGGAAAATTATAGATCTATAAACTTCGTGCTTGATGGAATTTGATCTAATTATATGGTGAATTTTCTCATACTATAATCTTGTTAGTTAACTATGATATATTAAGCTCCTTTTATTCTACTTAACAATGTCTATGGATTTATCATTTTTACTTTTTTAATACAATAATTTAATAGCATTTTTTATTATAATCTTATGTCCATGTACTATTATTTGGAAATTATTATTCATTAGGTGTACCATCTTAAATTAGAAGATCTCCAATTTAATGATGGTTTAACAACTATCTAATGGGAGTTTGACATTCATTTGAATCTTTCCTCCTTTCTTCCCTTTCTACTATGTGGAATTGGGGTAAAACCTAATAGATCCTATATAAGAGCTTCTATTTGATGGCATAAATTTTGAGGTATGATCTATCCTCCTAGGTTCTCCCTTCCCTTCATTTAATCAATCAAAATATAATCTTATCATAGAAATAACTATATCTCAAACTCTTTTCTTGATTTCTAGGATCATAGAACCATTTTGAGATCCCAAATGGATCTAAGAGGTCTTAGACCCTAGTTATTAGGGATGGAGTGCATCTATGACTAATCAAGTATGTATTGTGCCCTTGATGGACTAATTGGGCCTTGTTCTAGGTCCTCTATTTGAATCATGTATCTAGATAGCATTAGGGTGTTTATTCCTAAGTGGGTTGATCTATGGGAGTTAGTTAATTCTGAACAAGGAGGGAGCTGCTTGAAGAAAATTAGGTGACTTTTTGGATTGTATCATAACTAGAGGTATTATCATCAATGCCAAAATAGGAGATTATAGACACTATAATTAGAAATAATTTTTATATTTTCATTGATGTCAAACCGTTTTGGTGAGAGTTTCTACCTCGGTATAGTTTCATATCTAGATGATTGATGAAGAGGATTTGAGAAGAAAAGATAACAATATGACCTAGTATAAAGGTTGAGTTATGTGGAATTACAATAGGCACTTGATCAGTTAGAATTTGACAAGATAATGTGTTGTTTAATCATAACACTAAGTATAGAAGATAGTCACACTAAAGCCTATAAGAGATGATCAATGAAAGAAAATACTTAAGGTTAATCAAGATTCAAAGAAGAAGATTAAGGAACTTATAGTTAAAATCATGCTATGCTAGCATTGACTAAGTGAGGGGTAGAATTCAAGAAAATTCAGTGTCAACTGAGCATGAGTAAAGATAGAGTAACAAAAAATTTAGATCGAGCATGAGTAAAATGATCGAGCAAACACAATTTAAGTTGAGCGAGAAAAGCTAGTGATGAATGAAGTAGAGGAACACACTATTGGCCAAGTGACAACTTTTTAAAGTTTATGAAGGAATTAATATTCCTAGCCAACATAATTGAATTCTTTGAATATGGAAAGCATGTAGAAGATAAGGATTGATGAGGTAGAACATTTCATGCAAGAGAAACTGTGTTTGAGCATTTCTATGCATGGATTCAACGAAAACTTTTGAGAAGCTTCTAGTAGAGGAAGGAGGAAAATAAAAGCTGATGGATTTGATGAATCTAACCTAAACCTAAGATCAATGGTGTTGTTTAAGAAGAAAAAGATCATGTTACCTATTTAAGGAGGCATAAGGGATAATCTAAATAGGTGGGAAAAGGTTAGCAAACCTAAAAAGGTTGGAGTAGTTTTTGATTCTATTGATTGGGAAATTTGAGTAGAAGGCTTAATAGTGAAGTGTTGAGGTGAAGAGTGATTGCTTGAAGGGTATCCAAGAGAATCAATGATGGAGATGTTAATGGAGGCCAACTGAATCAACTATTGAACCAAATTTTTGATATATATTTGTAATGTGAGTTCTATTTATTTAGATCAACCTATTATTACTTCTAAACCATTGTATTAGTTGATATCCTTTAATCGAGGTTAACTTAGTCATCATTTGTAAATTCTTTAATCAAGATGTCATTCTAATAGAATGTTCTTAAGTCCTCGAACAAGGCCACTCCTCACATGGTGCTTAAATCTTTTAATAGGGTCACACCTAATAGTGTGTATCATAAATTTTAACAAGGATGGCTCTTTATAGAGCTTACTTTAGGAGAGCAAATAATACATGACATTTTGTTGGTGGATTTCCCAAATTAGGATTCCACATTAAATACTAGTGTCTTACTTGTGTGGATGTTATTTAAGATGTTAGATTGTTAATGTTTTCCATGAACTATGAGTCTTCTATTATTGGGACATTTGACTATAGTTTATGTTACTGATAAGTCTCTATAAAGACTGAGAGGATTAGATGTTGGAAATACAATAGGGAAAGTAAACTATGAGAGGGGGGGTGTGAAACAGTACTTAAAACTTCAACCTTAAAGTCAGTCACAATACAACCATCTCACAATATATGCATGTAAAATGAAATACCAAATTAAGCATATACATCTATAATATGAAAGTAAATAAACATTCAATACATGTAGGCTGCCTTACTAACTATTACACCTAAATAATGGTTATTTGTGGCATTTATTTCCTAAGCTCAATGTAAATGTTTGAATTTTCTATTATACCTACAATCTATATGTTCCCATACTCCAATGGTTTGGGGGATTCAATGACAACTATTGAATGAGGTGGGTCTAGAACCATTTTCCCTAATATTTAACTTTTCCAGTTCTTTTGATGGGCCTATTCCACTTAATAGCAAAAGCTGGGGACTACCTATGCTTCCTACTGAAAAAATAACCTCACTCAAATTTGATGACTTGTTGGTTGATACTTGATGAGACTTACCACTATTGCTACTGATGAATTCCACATTGCTAGCCTCAGCTTTCCTACAACATTATTCACAAGCTCATGACCTTCAAACTCTATAGAGAATAGAAATATTACTTTATTAGAACAAAATACAAAGATTTGTACTTAAATACAATTTATGCTTGCAATAGAAATAGAAATAAGGAGGATATAGATATAAAAAGGATATAGAGATATATAACAAGTAGGTACCTAAAGAGGAATCAAAGATGATTCTACTGGCTATTGCATTCAGGAGAAGTACAATGTTGTCTAGATTTATATACTATAGAAGACCTGCAGCCATGTGTCTGGTCCCATTCTTGTAAAAAATGGTAGCACTAATCTTGTTTCCCTCCATATTATCAAGAGTAAACTCATTATAAGGAAGCACTCCAGCTTCCAAATGTCCAATCTAAATAGCAGAGCTCCAAACAAAAAGGTGGTTAGGTTTGAAGGCATTCAACCTCTCCACCCATTCATATTACTCGTTCACAAGCTTCTTGTCCCAACCCATATTTCAAATGAATTGAAGGCTTGCCCTACTATAGAAACCTACGTTGACTGATGTTCCACCTCCCAAAACCCTTTCCCTCACTGTCTGCACTCCATTCTCTGTCACAAACCCCTCCAGGACATGTAGATATTTGCTGGGATTGCCAAATGCCTTGAAAAATCCTTTATTGTTAGTAGTGTTGGGATTTCCATAAGGAGAGCCTCCCCTTGTAGAAAAATATAAATAAATCTAAGAGCAAGGAACAATAGGGAAAAACAAATTGGAAGAGAAAATAAATTTTAATGATTTATTTGTAATGCAATTACCTCTCTATGTATAGAGATGTTTACATTTTCTAGAGCCAAGAAAATCTCAATTAACTTTATGTGTGAAGGAGGTAAAAGATGAAAGAACTACAAGTTTACTCAGTCATCAATTGATGGGCTAGAATTTGTCAATAATAGCCTACTTTTTAGTTGTAACAAACATCAATAATTACTCTTTCAAAGGTGGAATTATTACAATAGCTTCCCTTAATTTCTATCACTAATGCATCTTTAAGCAAGAGAAATTACAATAAGAAATTTAAATAGGATAGCTCCTAATATTAAGCCTTTAGAGGTACCCATTTACAACATAAAATTCTTCCTCTTGTTATTATGCTTTTGGGTTTTTAATCAGTTCACCCTTAACCTTTTAGGGATTTCCCCCAACTAGTGCAACTACTCTACTTTAGGGCTTTTCACCCAAACAAGTGGTTTTGGCTTACCACAAACCCTTCCATGAACTTTTAGGTTTTTCACCTAAACAAGTGGTTTTGGCCTACCACAAACCCTTCAATAGACTTTTAGGCTTTTCACCTAGATGATGATTTTGATTTGAATAAAACATTTGTAATCCTTCTTGAGAGTTCACATTTTGATAGGTTTTGATTATTCCTCACACTCAAACATTTGTATCTAAATAAACCTTTAATCATACCTGTGATGTTTTTCCAACTTGATCCATAACTCCATCCAACATCCATTTTAAAGCATTTCTCCATAGAATTATTTTTACACTCTCTATTCCAACATGTCTTTTCACAGTGACTCTTTAATCCACAAAGACTACATGTATGTAGATCCCAACACTTGTCTTTCATGTGCCCTTTCCTACTACAATTTGAACATTGCATATATTGTTTACATTGAACAAATTTGATTGAATCCATATAATCATTTCTTTCATCTATCATATATCCTAGTCCTTCATACTTTGGTCTCATGATTGGCTCAATAGGCTCTATGATTCCTTGTTCATGTTTTCCCAATCCTTTAAATTTGTTATCCATTTTCTTCATTATATTCCATCCAACATTCTTATTATCATAACTAATAGTATTTGATGCCACATTTTCATATTCTTTATCAAAAACAACCTCAACAGAGTCACATTTTTCTAATGGTGAATTCAAATCATCTATACCACATGAAACATCGCATACTAATTTTTCTTTCATAAATGCATTTCTTTCATTGACAGATTGATTTAGTTCATCCTTTAACAAGTCATTTTCTTCTTTTACTTTCTTCATTTTCTCCTCTAATTCATCCTTTAGCAAGTAATTCTCTTCTTTTACTTTTTTCATTTCCTCCTCTAATTCGTCATTTATTTTCTTAACATTATCCAACAACTTTAATTTTTTCTCTAGCTCTCCATTTTCTTCTATATAGTCATTAATTTGATTTAAAAAGTTACATCATTCTATATTCATTTCATTTCTTAATTGTGTTAGTTCTTCTTGCAAAAAAATCTTCTCACAAATTAAGTCTCCATTTTCTTTCTTCACATTTATTAATTCTTCTTTTGAAATGTCTATCTCAGAAATTAAATTTGCATTTTCCTTTAACACTCTTTTACCTTTCTTCCCTATTGTGATTAATCCATGAATAACACTTTCTTTGAATTAACCTAGCATTTTTACCACATTACACAATCACAGTGACAATTTCAAATTTCCTCTTCTATTCCTTTATGAATTCAAATGTAAGATTATTGGACATGATCACCATCTCAACAATATCACACCAAACTCTATGACCTTTTCTCTACATTGATGAAATAGATAATTTTACCTCCAACAATCCCATGCTTCTCTTATTGTAGCAATAGACAATATACCAACAACCAACTTCCCTTCTCTTGAGTAATCTTTTACTATGCACTTTTTATTCTCCTTTAGGCAGCAACTTCAAAAACAAAACAATCTATTCCACTACCCATCTTTGTTTTCCGAACACCCAAAGGTTTCTTTGATTCTCCTCAATTAGATTATAACCTATAGTAAAAAAAGAATTCACAAAAAAATAAATTCCATAGCCCAAGAATCAATAATGCTCTGATACCATGTAGAAAAATATAAATAAATCTTAGAATAAAGAACAATAGCGGAAAACATATTGGAAGAGAAAATAACTTTTATTGATTTATTTATAATGAAATTACCTCTCTCTATATACAGACATTTACATTTTCTAGAACCAAGAAAATCTCAACTAACTTCATGTGTGGAGCAGGTAAAAGATGACAAAATTGCAAGTTTACTCAGTCATCAATTGATGGGCTAGAAGTTGTCAATAATAGCATATTGTTTAGTTATAACAAACATTGATAATTACTCATTCAAAGGTGGAATTATTCCAACACCCCTCTCCAACACCAAAATAGAATGACTTAGTGATAACATTGTAGCCAAAGGACATCTCGGTGTTCCTCCTCCAACCACAATGTAATCATACATTCTCATAGCAACCCTTTTTGCATCAAATTTCATAAATGAATATGGATAGTCTATAGACATCACAAACATATAGGTTAGAAACAAATATTTTTTGCCTTGATACTTTATTCAAGGAGATAGAAAAAGTTTTGGTTTCGAAGTGAGATCAAATATGAAATGTGAAATCTTTCTCTCTCCACTTACTAACTCAAACCATCTCTCTCCCCATACCAAATCCATCTCTCTATGTACTAACTTTTTCTACATACTAAAACCATTCTCTCTATGTACTCAAAATTTTTACCCTAATCCTAACTAAAACTATTGAACACAAACTCCAACTTTTAAGTAACGACCTATTGGTAATGGAGGTAATAGAAGAGCTAGAAGAGATATGGGAAGGTCATGTTGCCATTGAACTCAAAGGGACAAGTTTGGTTATCCTAGTTTGGTAATGTGGAAGGAAGCTTATGTGGTGATAAGGCACAGTTCAAGCATGATGTAGTCTCCAACTAGAATTTAGGAAGAAGGATTGGCACCACATTTTCTCCAACAAGCTCCAAATTTCTTCTATAAGGCACCAATTCCCTTCATGGAAACCATGTTAAAATATAAGTTTTCTAGAGATGGAAGTTGATTGAGATCATATTCAATGTTGTTGCATGTAAGCAATGCTCTCAATTACATTACTTTGAGCTTTGAAGGATCACATCATACCATGTATTTGGCTGAACACATAATGGAGGATCTCTTTCATTAATAACAATCCATAGCTTATAGGAAATTGATGCTAAGATGTAGACCTTTCAGAATGGTGGGACCACATTCGAGCATAAGGAAGGGAACTTGTTCAATTTGCATGGTAACTATATGAAAAAATGTCATCATTAGATACCCTTCATTGTATCGCGTAATAGATGTACAAGCTTGAAAGGTCTATAGCCTCCATTTGGTCATCGAACAATTAGATGCACATGCATGTGTAGCAACATTGACAAGTTTGGAAACCACTTAAGACAATGGTGTTCATGAGACAACAGTTGCCAAAAGACAAGGCATAAGACAAAAAGTTTCTATCAAACATAAGGTAGAAATTGTTGAAAATTAATGTCAACGTCTGTGGCTTGTCCTCGAGCCCCACGCCCATCTACCCTGTCAGGTCACCGCAAGAATTCATGGACGGCAAGCATTCATTTTGGTAGGTGAGAATTTAAAATTTGAACGTTGAGAGGGAAAGGAAGAATATGCTAAAAGGAATGTTTTAACATTCATTCTATTCAGAACAGATCAAGCAGAGTAGAGAAGTTGTAGATAGATCAGAGAAGAATAGTAGATCAGTCGTTGGAAGAAGAAGAAAGTCTATTTTTTTCGTGCTTGCAGTTGCACGTGATTGATTGTTGGTTACCTTGTAAGTTTGTTATTGTTTGATTCGTCCTGTTGAAGCTGTGATTGCTCCAAGCATTCATGTATGTAGCCATTAGAGTTGCAGGTTTAAAGTTTCTAAAGAATAATCAGTTTAGGGTTATTTTAGAGTTTTTCTGGTTGAAGCCGAATGCTCCCAGATTTTGTAATAGTTTAAATCTTAGTTGAATAGAAAGCAAGCAGCATACTTAATCCATTCTTCTTCATCTTCTATTCATTGGATTTAACAAGTTTGGTTGAAAGCTTTAAGTTTTGGCTTTTTAGTTTTAATGGTGAAAGCATTCACGTTGAAATATTACCTAAGTTATATTTCTTAAGTTTGAAACAGAACACTCATCATCTTCTTTCTTAGTTGGAGCCGAGCTCACTCGGCATCCATTGTTGCCAAGCAAGTATTGTGTGCCGAGCTCTTCTTGTGCCAAGCTCACTCGACACCTCTTGCTTATCACTCGGCACTGAGCAAGTGTCGAGCTATCTGACACTCAACACCTTCATGTGCCGAGTAAAACTGGCACTCGACACCTTCATGCACCGAACAATTTTTCAGTGCCGAGTATAAATTTTAGGTTTTAGGGTTGTGAGTTGTTGAAATATTTATTTTTATTTTTTCTCATATGGTATCAAAGCTTTGAGGCCCCACATCCACAGTGAGTTAGGGCATTTTTTTCTTGGGATATTTGACATGGCAGGAGATGCAGGAAAGATATGGCAACAGCCACCATCATTTAACGGACAGAATTATGATACATTTGCAAAGAAAATGAAAAGCATTATGGTTGCAAATGATTTTTTGGAATTTGTGGTAAATGGATTCAATGATGTGACTGATCCAACTCAATATGTTTCTCTCACAAATGCACAGAAGACTCATTTGAAAGAGTCAAGGAGGAAGGATGCTAAGGCCTTAAGCCTTATTGAAGTAGCAATGACAGAGACAGTATTCCCAAAGATTGCAGCAGCAAATTATGCAAAGGAAGCATGGGTTATCCTTGAGACAAACTTCAAGGGGACTAATAAAGTCCATGTTGTAAAGCTACAGAATATAAGGAGGGAGTTTGAGAACCTTCAAATGAAGGAGAATGAATCAGTTGCAGACTTCAGTTCAAGGACCTCCAATGTGATTAACCAGTTGAAGTCAAATGGAGAAGACTATCAAAAGCAAAGGATAGTGGAAAAGATATTGAGGAGTTTACCTCATAAATATGACCATTTGGTCATGACCATAGAAGAGGCAAAAGACCTCACTACTTTGACAATGGATGAGTTGATGGGTTCTCTTCAAACCCATGAGTATAGGATCAATAGATCCACATCTTCTTCTACCCAAGACCAAGCATTCAAGGCTTAGTAAAATCCAAAAGGAAAGGGGAGAGGAAGAAATGGCTCAGGTAGAAACTCTAGAGGCAGAGGCTAAGGAAATGGAGGACAAAGAAATGCTGCAGCAGAAAGCTTAGGAAGAGTAGATGGAGCAAGTAGCTCACATAATACTTCAAGAGGAGGTAAGAAAAAATACAACTCAAATAAGAGTAATGTAGAATGCTACTACTGTCATAAATATGGGCATTATGAAAATGAATGCTGGAAGAAGCAGAAAGATCAGTCAGAAAAAGCAAATGTGGCTAATGTGAATATGGGAAGTGAAAACATTGCCTTCATCATGTGTAATGTTGGTGAAGAAGGAAGCCCTAAGGTTTGGTACCTCGACAGTGGATGTAGCAACCACATGAGTGGTAATGAAATCTTGTTTTCATTCATTGACAAGAGTTTCAAATCAAAAATTAAGATGGGTAATAATGGAACCCTACCAGTTGTGGGCAAAGGATCTATTATGGTCCGCACCAAGAAAGGTGAGAAGAAGGAAATACAAAATGTGTATTTCGCCCCTGGTATGAAGCACAATTTGATGAGCATTGGTCAGCTCATTCAAAATGGATACAAAGTGCTGATGGAGAATGACATGTGTTTCATTCAAGAAAAGGATGGGAGCAAAAACCTACTTGCAGCAGTTCAAATGACAAAGAACATAATGTTTCCCTTGAGGATTGAGACATGTTTCTCATCTCAAGTTCGTGCTGCACCTCCCACACAATCAGCTCTAAGGAGTGTGATTGAAGACCCCTCACGGCTATGGCACCTCAGGTATGGTCATCTTGGCTATGCTGGTTTAAATTTATTGTCAAATAAAAGAATGGTAGATGGTTTGCCACGTGTAGGAAATTCTTGTGACAAGTGTGAGGCTTGTATTTTGGGTAAGCAACATAGGCTTCCTTTTAATTCTATAAATTCTAGGAGGGCTAGATATCCATTAGAATTAGTGCATACTGACCAAGTCGGTCCTATGCAAGTTACTTCCATTGGGAAGAGTACATATTTTATGACATTCATTGATGATTTCAGTTGTAGGACATGGGTGTATTTCTTAAAGAACAAATCTGAAGCATTTGATAAATTTGTAGAATTTAAAGCCCAGGCTGAAAGAGAATGTGGACACTATATCAAGGTCCTAAGATCAGATAGAGGAGGGGAGTATACCTCCAATTCTTTTGTAAATTTTTGCAGGAAACATGGCATAAAGAAAGAACTCACAACTAACTATACACCATAGTAGAATGGAGTGGCTGAAAGAAAGAACAGGACCATTGTTGAAATGACAAGGAGCATGATGAAACATAAAGGTCTCCCAACTGAATTTTGGGGAGAGGCTATGGCAACAACAGTTTACCTAATTAATAGGTGTCCTACAAAGGCAGTTCGTGACAGAATTCCAATGGAAGCATGGTCACAAAGAAGATGGATAGTTGAACACTTAAGAGTGTTTGGATGTGTAGCATATGCACATGTACCTAAAGAGCAAAGGAAAAAATTTGATGATAAAGGTGTGAAATGCATTTTCACAGGATACAGCCTAGAATCAAAGGCATACAGATTGTATGACACATTGAACAACAAGATGATTCTTTCAAGAGATGTGGAATTTTTTGAAAATCAATCTTGCTATGGACAAATTGATGAGTCACCAAGCACTTCAAGAAAAGTGCCATTTATGAATGAAGAGGATGCTGATGAATAGTAAGAAGAAAGAGAAAATAGAAGAAAAGGCAAGCAGATTCAAACATTGCTGAGTTCCTCTAGACATGATCGAGTGTCAGTGCTGAGTACCAGTGAAGATTGACCTAGTCGGCAATGCAGCAGCAATGAAGATTCCAATCCCACACTCTCCTCCGTGTTACCAAGAAAGACCAAAAGTCTTAGGGAGATATACCAAGATGAAAGGTATGAAGACTATGATGAGAGTGTTAATTTTGCATTATTTTCTCATAGTGATCCAATATATTTTGAGAAATCTATTAAGGAGAAGACATGGTGTAATGCCATGGATGAGGAAATAGATGCCATAGAAAGGAATGAGACATAGGAGCTAACTGAATTGCCTCCCAAGAAGCATGTGATTGGAGTGAAATGGGTCTATAAGACCAAATGCAATGTTGAAGGAAAGATTGATAGGCATAAGGCAAGGCTGGTAGTCAAGGGCTACAAACAATAGTATGGAAGAGATTATGATGAGACCTATGCCCCGGTTGCAAGAATGGAAACCGTGCATGTTGTCATAGCAATTGCAGCTCAGCATAAGTGGAAGGTATTTCAAATGGATGTGAAGTCCACCTTTCTAAATGGTGTATTGAAAGAAGAAGTGTATGTGGAGCAGCCACCTGGTTATGAAGTTGCAGGTGAAGAGAACAAAGTATATAGATTGAAGAGAGATCTTTATGGGCTCAAGCAAGCTCCACGGGCATGGTACAGTAGGATTGACTCATATTTGATGAGCAATGGCTTTACCAAAAGCAATGGTGAGCCCACTCTCTACATCAAGGTAGCAAATGGTAATGTGTTGATTGTTGTCTTGTATGTAGATGACTTAATTTTTACTGGTAATGACAAGGCTCTAATTGGTGAGTTCAAAGAGGCCATGAAAAGTGAATTTGAAATGACAGACCTAGGTCTCTTGAAATACTTTCTAGGCATAGAAGTAAAACAAATGCATGATGGCATCTTCATCTCTCAAGAAAAGTATGTAGGTCAGATCTTGGAGAGATTTAAAATGCAGAACAGTAAGGCAGCCCCCACACCAACAGCAGTAGGTCTGAAGTTGAGCAAGGAAAACTCTAGCAAGAGAGTGGATCCAACACTATACAAGAGTATGGTTGGAAGTCTAATGTATTTGATAGCAACTCGGCCAGACCTAATGCATGCAGTAAGTCTGATTTCCAGATTTATGGAAACACCAAAGGATTTCCATTGGCAAGCAGGAAAACGGATCCTAAGGTATGTGAAAGGTACCAAGGGATTTGGGATTTTGTATGCTGCATCAAATGAATTCAAGTTGGCAGGTTATACTGATAGCGATTGGGCTGGAAGTATAGATGATAGGAAGAGCACTTCCAGATACATGTTTCATATGGGATCAGGTGCAATTTCATGGGAATCCAAGAAGCAACCTATTGTTGCTCAATCTATAGTAGAGGCTAAATATATAGCAGCAAATGTAGCAGCATGTCAGGCTATTTGGTTAAGAAGGATCTTGACAAATTTGAATGAAAGGCAAGGAGATGGAGCCACAATTTATTGTGGCAACATCTCATTTATTGCATTATCCAAGAATCCAATCTTCCATGGGAGAAGCAAACACATTGAAATCAGATATCACTTCATCAGAGAGTTGGTGGAGAATGGGGATATCAAAATGAATTTTTGCAAGTCAGAGCAGCAGCTAGCAGACATTTTTACCAAGCCATTAGGCATTGGAAATTTTGTGCACCTAAGACAGAGTCTTGGTGTAGTTGATTTGGATCAGTAGTGATCCTTGTTTGTGGGTCTCAGGACAAAGGGGGAGTGTTGGAAATTAACGTCAATGTCTGTGGCTTGTCCTCAAGCCCCACGCCCATCTACCCTATCAGGTCACCGCAGGCATTCATGGACGGAAAGCATTCATTTTGGTAGGTGAGAATTTGAAATTTGAACGTTGAGAGGGAAAGGAAGAATAGAAGAAAAGGAATGTTTTAACATTCATTCTATTCAGAACATATCAAGTAGAGTAGAGAAGTTGTAGATAGAGTAGAGAAGATCAACAGATCAGTCGTTGGAAGAAGAAGAAAGTCTGTTTGTTTCATGCTTGCAGTTGCACATGATTGATTGCTGGTTACATTTTAAGTTTGTTATTGTTTGATTCATCATGTTGAAGCAGTGATTTCTCTAGGCATTCATGTATGTAGCCATTAGAGTTGCAGGTTTAAAGTTTCTGAAGCATAATCAGTTTAGGGTTATTTTAGGGTTTTTCTGGTTGAAGCTGAATGCTCCCAGATTTTGTAATAGTTTAAATCTTAGTTGAATTGAAAGCAAGTAGCATACTTAATCCATTGTTCTTCATCTTCTATTCATTGGATTTAACAAGTTTGGTTGAAAGCTTTAAGTTTTGGCTTTTTGGTTTTAATGGTGAAAGCATTCACGTTGAAATATTACCTAAGTTATATTTCTTAAGTTTGAAACAGAACACTCAGCATCTTCTTTCTCAGTTGGAGCCGAGCTCACTCGGCATCCATTGTTGCCGAGCAAGTATTGTGTGCCGAGCTCTTCTTGTGCTAAGCTCACTCAGCACCTCTTGCCTATCACTTAGCACCGAGCAAGTGCCGAGCTATTTGACACTCGACACCTTCATGTGCCGAGTAAAACTAGCACTCAACACCTTCATGTGCCGAGCAATTTTTCAGTGCCGAGTATAAATTTTAGGTTTTAGGGTTGTGAGTTGTTGAAATATTAGTTTGTATTTTTTCTCACAGAAATAAGACAAGGCATGTGCACTATTTGATTGAGGACTAGATTCATGCAACCTATGAGCATCCAAGAGTGTAGAAATCATAGCCAATGTGTTTGATAGAATACCTTGTTCGGAGGTGAAACCTTATATTGTAGACATAGACTAGCATTTGAACTATTTGGTAGTAGTGTGATACCCAAGCCATCAATCGCGAGCAGCAAGTTTGAGAGAATTGTGTCGATGAATCTCCAACCCTAGGTGTCATTACACATAGAAGGATATGGCTTCCAAACTTGAGATTATCAGATGAACAATTTGGCATCGTGTCTTCAAGAAGTTGTAGTGGCAAGTGTAAGCAACAGGTGCAAGAGCCGAATGTGATAATGGTTTTGTCAACATGGGGCATGGTATGTCAACTATTGGAATGAGTACATTCATTCTTGTAAGTTGTGAGAGCCCAAAATATAAAATATGTTGCTTGATGTGATCAAACAAATGTTTAATAATGGTAACGCCTCATATGCCAAAATATTTCCTCTATCACTACTCTCAATAGGAGATCACTGATTAAGAATCACATCAGATAGTATCAAAAGAGTTGGGTAATCCAATAGATACAGTGCTCATCAATACATGTATATTGTGCATGGATATGGAAAAATACTATGAAGAGGTATGATTTCAAGCATACAAACTATTTAACTTAAATTTTCAATCAATATATTGAAGATTATTAATCAAATGTCAAGTGGAAATAAATCCACACAAGGAAGAGTCATTGGTCAAAGGCCTATATATATATATATATATATATATATATATGAAATTTGAAAATTATGAGGAAAAGATGTGTTGCGATCTTTTTGGTGGAAGGTAAGTTAGGAATATGTAGTTCTCAGCTCAACCACAATTAGTGCTATAAATGACGTGCTGTCTTTGATGAGTTAAATTTGAAAACTCTACAAATACTATTCAATTCTTCTACAACTGTACACGTTCCTTGAACTTGACACAAAAGACCTGTGTTTTTCTCTATTACTTCCCTTTTGTCACTTTGTAGTGTCTTTGGCCGATCTAGGGTTGGAATACCAGTAACCCTATGGATAGTTTTCTTGGTGAATTTTACTAGCCCTGACTCTAACCAAAAGGCTCCATCATATATTCTGCTCAAAACTATCTGTACCCATTCAATTTTAAAAATAATAAAAAATTCTAGGGTATTGGTTAATCCTTTTCTTTCTACTATTGAGAACTCATCTTTCAGTATCTTGTTCTCACATAGCTTTTCATATGCATTGCAAATCTCTAAATCTCCTATGGCTCCAATTTTGCAGTTATAACATCTGCAAACATCTTGGACCATAACAGCTTTATCAGGAATAACTGATAATGCACCTGCGGGATCATTCTTGTATGCTACTTCTGGAATGGGTTTGAATTCAAGTTGTTTTACTTCATTACTGACTAGCTGCATTTCATGACTCTCTTTACCCTTAGTGGTTCCTGATCTAGATGCCATTGTTTGCCAAACTAGGGTTTACAATTTAAACAAGTTTATAAACTCTACGTAGCTCGACACTTAAGTAAAATACCTCAAATCGATGAAACTTGTGCTGAGTCACTGTTGAAATCTTCACAAATGGCTTCTAAGATGACCTTGATCTTTTTTTCTCTTCTTGGCTTTGCTTCACATTTGAATGGTGGGAAATGATCAAAAATTGAATTATGTACCCTTCAAAATAGAGTAATTAATGCTTAGTGTGCTAACAACTGTCTACTCGGCACTCGAAAGATTTTGACATAACTCAGCACTTATTGTATTTTCACTTTGCTCAGCTCCCATTAGTATTTCATAGTTTGGTATCATCTATCAACTTGGTCGCTCTTAGCAATTCAAAATTTGAAGACAATTTTGACAAATTTTGCAAGACTCTCAATTTTGACTTGGCATCTCTGCTTATGCTGATTTCTTTTTTGAAGTTATTCAATCTTTTGAGACTGATGTTTGATGTACCTTAGTTTATCAATCCCACACACCTATGCTTGCTTAATTTGATGAAGTGTGATCACTTGACCTATTAGGTGAAGTGATCTCTGCACTTGATGTGCTACTTTCATCTTTCTTCTTTCATGTCTTATTCATTTCACTTCTGATGTGTTCAAAATTTGTCTTTGCCTTTCTATTGCTGAACTTAGAACTTGGTGCCTTTGACCTTGTTGGGCAATTTCTGCTGACATGACCAGTTTTTAAGCAACTAAAACATGTAGTTTGACTCAACCATCTTTTATAGTTTCCCTTTAAATGGGTTCTTATGCAATTCTAGGGTGTATGTCCATATTCTCGACAATAGTGACAATTGTACCTAGTGTTGTAATCCCAAAATTCATTGTTTGATGTCCTTGCTGGTTGATTTGATGTCCACATAGGCTTTGATCTGCATTCAAAAGCTCTATGTCCAAATTTCTTGCAATTATGACAGTGAACCTCAAATCTTGATGTCTTAATAGTCTTGATTCTACATTCATATGCTTGATGACCTTGCTTCTTGCACTTATGACAATGGTTCATATTTTTAGGTTTATCATGCTGATGGGCATTCTTGCTTCTACATAAATTAGATGTATGACCTTTATTTCCACAGAAATGACATGTAGGTTTGATATTTTAACCTTTGTTGCTTCTTTGTTCTGCACTCTTTGATGATTCTCCAACTTCAGTGCTGTTGTATCCAAGTCCTGATGTATCATGGGTTGATCTTGGGGATTTCAGTAATTGCTCAAAATACCTAATGGCTTCATTGGGTTTATTCATTTTTTTTGAAATTTCCTTCTCTCTTCTTAGGTCATTCTGCAATTTTTCATTCTGCATCTTCAGTGTAGAGATCTCAATGTCTTTCACATTAAGTTCATGATGAAAGTTTGTCATTTGGGCAAGTGTATCCATCTACATGTTTGAGATCCTTGTCAATTCAATACATTTTTCTTCAAGCCTGTTTGCAAGATTCGTTTTGTCATTTTCCATCATGACTTTATCTTCAACTACTCTTTTCTTTTGTTGAGTGATTTCACATAACATTATAGCCTATGATTCATGTTCCATTATAAGAGATCTTATCTCATCTGCTTGAACTTTGTTTTTCTCCATCAGTTATGCAATTGCTGCATCAAACTCTTTAGTATCTCCATTGGAAAATATATTTGTGGTTTCAATATCCTTGTAGTTTATCTCATTTTCATCTATGGCTAGATCCTTCCTATTTTTTAATGAGTTTCTCAAATTGTTTCTAAATTCCTCCAAGCTATGCAGAGCAAGTTGCACATCTATCACCTGATTTTCAATGATCTTTCCAAGTTTGAAAGCTTCTATCTTTAGATCTTTTCCTCCAAGCTATTAGACTTTTTCTTGTGAGAACCTAACTAGGCTCTGATACCAATTGTTGGAATATTCAAATATGGAAAGAATACTTTTGAGAAGGTGTGGGGGGGTGAATCAGAAGTATTGTACTTTAACCAATATAACCTTTTAACTGAAACATGCATGTAAATTGCATGCATGTAAATACATCAAGAAAATATGAAACTAAAACATGCATACACAACACATAACAATGGGATTTGGTAACCCAAAAACCCTCTAGAAATAAGAAGGTAAAACTGGGGTGGGGATGATGCCCACAAAAATTACTGCAGCAATATTGTTCAACCACTTTTGATGGTCTGCCCTGTTAAAGGCTTTACACTGTGTCAATAGTGACCTAGTTAAAGGATTTCAAAAAAACTCAACATGAAGTGTCACCCTGTTAAAGAATTTATTCACCTTTTGATAAGGATCTATAGATAGCTGTTAAGCCAACCTATCTACATAGGATTTCCTTTCTAATACACTGGTAAGAGAGTATTAGATATTATAAACCTAATTTTTTGCAATCCTTGTTTGCTGAATGCAGGTACTTGTTCTAGCTCTTTCTCTTATTTCGCTCCTCTAAGATCTATTTTTTGGTTTTCTTCTTTGCTTTGTTCTAATCAACTAATTATTGAATTGTTTCTCTTATTTTCTATGTCTCCTTTCACTGAATTCCATTATGTTTTTCCTTTAACATTGCTCTACTTCTCTCATCTCTCTTTCAATGAAACTTTTGTCTTCCTTAAAAAGACTTTGAAGACTTAGGGTTTGATATGAATCTACGATCCACATTGATTCTTAATTTCTCACTCAATACTTGCCTTTTGCTGATTGGTTGCATGCCTTTCCAATTTTTCCAATTGGCTGCATGCAGATTGCATAGAAAATGTAAAAGATTCATTCTTATCTCTTTATCTTTCGAGATTTATCTTATGTCAACTACAAAAATGGTTTACATCATAGTTTGTGCAATCATAAACTCTTATGCTAATATCCTGAGTTACTCAGCTCCTGAAGCATTACTAATACTTGGCACATGTTGTTTCCTAGATAGCTCAGCACCTTAACAAAACTGTATGACTCGACACTTTATGCTACTCGACACTTATTAACACTCGACACCTTATGTTGCTTGGAACTTGTCATTACTCGGCACCTTATGTTACTCGGAACTTGTTATTACTTGGCACCTTATGTTACTTAGCACTTGTTATTACTCGGCACCTACTCTTTGCTTGGCATGTATAGTGAAAAATGGTTAAGTGTATTGACACTCAGCTGTCAAAATTATTCTTTAAACTAACAATGTTTGGAACTTTTTCTTTTTTTTTTCACAAGATTTTCTAGGCATTTTTAAATAGCTTTTTTGGAGGCCTTCTGCTCAAAATTTTAAGTCAAAACCTTCATCAATCTCTAAAACTAGGCAACCAAAGGCTCCCTATTTCAAGGGTTAAAATTAGATCTTCATTTCTTTTTTCCAATAGTGTAAATGGTTCTGAATTCTGAGCTCCAAGTCAAAAGTTATGACCTTGACAAGTTGAGGATGCCTTTTTACCTACAAAAAGAAGCAAACATTAGTCCAGAGAGCTGAAAATGCTTAATTAAGACAAACATCTCTTAAAGACAAATTATGGTGCACCTTGCGTCCTTTTATTTCATTTTATTTATTTATTATTATTTTTTATCATCATTATATATATATATATATATATTTTATTATTTTTTAAAATTTTTTTTTTTGGTTTTTCGAGAAATGTGCAAGTGTGTGGCACAAAAGCACACGTGGAGGGGAGCACAAAGCTTGTGGCAAAGGTGCACAATTTGTTATTATGAGTGCACACAGTAGGAGGGTGCATGTGGTGCCTTTCATGAGGGGTGCCATGTGGTGCACCTTCATGAGGGGTGCACATGATGCCACCATGAAGGGTATGTACAACACACCTTCACGAAGTGCATGAATTACATCTCCATAGAGGATGCATGGTGCCTTTCACGAGGGGTGTTTGGCACTGTCATGGAGGGTGCATGCGATGCACCTTCACTAGGAGCATGTGTGGCACTACCATGGAGGGCATGCGACGCCTTTCATGAGGGGCGTGTAGGGCACTACCATATAGGGTGCGCAGTGCCTTTCATGAGGGGCACACATGGTGCCTCCATGGAGACTCAAGAGCATGCACAGTGCCTCAATGAAGGGTGCACCACCACGGAGGGCACGTGTGGCACCACCATGGAGGGTGCATGTAGCTTCGTCAAAGAGGGTGCACATGGTGCCACCATGGAGGGCACGTAGTGCAAAAAAATAAAATAAAAGAAGAGCGCGGTTGTTCAAATGCACCTTGTGTGTAATGAGTGAAAAAAAAAAGTGCAATGAAAGTAAAATGAAATGTTAAGGGGGGATGGGTTTTATAGCCAGCTGTGCATGCACTTTTTGTTCTTCTTCTTTTTTGCAAATTTTTATGACTTTTTAGATTTTTTGTATTTTTTTTTTCTTTTGATTTTTGAAGTTTTTACTCTTTTGACTCTTTGAATTTTCAAGATCCCGAATTGTGAGTCTAGGGATCTAAAAAAATATATAGGGGATCCCCATTTGTGGTGGGGGATGGGGCATACATTGTTGAACCACAACAACAATCAACGCTTCCAAATTGAGCTTCTTGTTTAGCAAGTACTTAGCCCTTTGAAAATAGTTGCACCATATCACCAATACTCAGTTGTGTTCTAAAACCATTGATAGAGCTTGGTGAAGATGGATTCAAGGACACTACCAAGGATAGATTACTGGACCAAAAAATATCATGTTCAAGCCACCAACATTTTGATTTTAACCAATCATAAAGGTGACTTTGAATCCTTCATCATATGGAAATTTTGTGTCCAATAGCTATGATGTGGTTGGTAGATACCATGTAATTAATTTCATAATTTGGGAAGAGCATATAGAAGCAAAAATATTTTTTACATAGAATAAGAGGCTTCTTTTATTTACATTCTTCAATCATATTCATTAACTTTTCATGGTAGATTAATCTCCTAGTTATAGAAGAGTTCCAATAGACTCTCCTATTCTAGTCTAAAAATGATTCATAACAAATCATAATAAATGTACATATGTCCTAACAAACTAAAAAATAGCTATAACATCCCTAAAGAGATGGGAATGCTCTAATATTCCCAACAATTATGTCCTACATACAACTGTGGTAGTCTACCAAGAATGAAGAAAGATAATAGCTTAAGCACAACTACAGCTCCTAATGAGACTGCCAAAGGGAGCCAAAAGGGTTTCATCCTCTAGTTTCAAATTTAGGGGATTTTTTTGTCAAATCAGCTATAGAACACCAGTGCAAAAAACTAATAGCAAGGGAGACCCTTCTAATAGCTAAACATCTCTCAAATTCCACAATAATTAAAATCTAACTCCATTCCCTGAATAGAAAATGCTATTAAAGTCAAAATGATACTAAACTCGTCACCCCAACTCTGGTAGGATAACTGATCTCTTTGAAAAGTCAAGCATTACTCCCATATTATGCTGCAAAAAACTAGCATAATTAATAGAAAGTGTCATTGAATGTTATTTGTCATATTTAATTTTCCAAATTACAACCTCCTTTTGAAGAAACATTTTCCTCTAGGCTTACATATCATCAAAAAATTTGAAAGAATAGACTAATGTAATGTTGCAAGATAAATTAATGGTGAGGGGATAAGGACATGTTCTCAAGCCACCTTATCATTGCACATGAAAGTAAGATATATTTCACAAGCCTAAATGTTTTATTTTGTGGTGTGAGTAATAATGACTTGTTTTCCATTAACTAACTATTGCCTCTCTTGAAATTTTCATTTAGTGCAAATGTAATGTAGTTACAATGTATGTCTCTGTAAAATGTAATTAGATAATTACTTCTAGCCATTAATGGTTTCAACTATCAAGAGCATTCCTTAGGACTTGTTCAAATTAACTAAAGATATGTACATGTAAAACTATAAAAGCACAAATAATGAAGACAACAGAGTTGATAGGAATCTAAAACAATGTTTTTGGTCTCTAATTTTGATGGTAAATGATCTTATCTTTTGATAGACTTATGGAACCAATAAATTTTATTATGATACAAAATTGTATACATAGCCTACCTAAACTTGAGGCTAACTCTCTAACATCCTTAGTATCCAACAGATCATCTCAAATGCCAACCACTATGAACATAAAATTTGGTCTTTAAAGTGGACTATATTAATAAAAATAATTAGGTGCACTTACCTTTGATAGAATTGTGGAAGGATTGAGTTTTTCTTATGATGCAAAATTGCATATATAGCCTACATAAACTTGAGCCCAAGTCCTTGAGGCCCTTAATATCCAATAGATAATCTCAAAGGCCAATCTCAATGAACACAAAATTTGGTCTTTAATGTTGACTATGGTATTAAGAAGCTCATAGGTGCACTTATCTTGAGATTTCTTCATTCAGATTAGATAAAGCCTGCAAGCACACATAACTTTTACCTTAAAATGTTCTTTTCATCTTTGACATAAACAGTAGCAAAGTAACATGCTTTTAGAAGTAATTTTTGCACTTGTTATCACCTAGATGCGATCTCAATTTATATGTTGGAGCATTTCTTAATTAAAATCAATGTAAAATCATAGTGAGAATGTTATACAGTGAAAGTAAACTCAAAAATAATCTCCACTGCATGTGATTTAGAATGCAATTTCAATGAAGATAAAAATGAATGGATCTAAGACAAGATGCCACCATAGCTTTCTGGCAACAAATCAGCATTCCATAGAGCACACTTTTGACTTCTCTACAACTCAAGCACAATAATTATTGCACAAGCTCTGAAGCATTTTTTAAGAAAAAATGTTCTATAGCCTTTTAGAACCATCGAAGTTTAAGTTAGGCTTTTGGTTTTCTTATTGACGTGAATAAAATTTCTTGAAAACTCTTCTATTAGATTTATAGCAATTATAATTGATAAGTTTTCCTATTTCATGAAGATTTTTGGTTAAACATGACTAGTCTAAAGACCCATTTATTTCATACCGAGAAATACTTGGGGGTTTTGAATCTTAAATGGATTGGCAAGGGTGCGTTACTTCCCAACGTTGGTCAAAATTTTGTGGATGGAAATTCAAAAAGTACAAATGGTTTAGTAAAAAAATATTCTTCCTACAACAGGAATCTAGTATATTCTAGTTGATTGTTGAGTGTGCTATTACCTAAAAGATTACCTCAATATATAAGTGTATAATAGAGTGATGAAGTTGGGGTCTATGGAAAAGAAACTTACACTGAAAAAATGCCAGCGCTCCTTTGAATTGATAGATTTGGATACATTATTACAGGGAGGTCAAATTTCAATACCCATAGCTTGTGCCCCTATTTTTGACCATAGAGAGGTCTTTAGTTAAACATTTTTACAATGTCTTAAGTATTAAGACTTCTATCATTAGGTTTCTCAAGTATTTTACCTGTATAAAAGATGACTTGTGTAGCATTGTTATCTTATGGTTATTGTGGCAAGGTAGCTAAGGAACACCACCTCAGAAGATCCATGCAGGCTTGAAATACTTAGTATATCCATGATTACATCAAAGGCTACAACATAGAAGCTCACAGAACATTGATGCCTTGCCCATGGTGAAAAATTTTCAACAAATATCTTTACCTATTCCTATATAGTGTCAATGGAACTGAAGCTTGTGACTTTTGATTCATGGTATGATTATTGTTACTTAAGGCAATAGTTTCTGCTATTGCAGATAGTCTTCATCTTTCTTATTGTTTCTTTATTTTGGCACATGGTGTTGCTTCCTATCAATTAAATTTTGGTTGCTTCAGTTTGTGTATCTCAATTCATTTTTGTAATAAAAGTATCTAGGGCAACAAGCAGTCTGACTATGATCTCAATAAACTGTGGCATCTATGGTTGATGCAAATCCCTACCAAATGAAAGGCGAAATACTTTATCAAGGTAGAATGATAATAATTTGTTACAACTTGTGAACTTCATCTACCCTCAAGCTATAATTTAATACCATTTGATGAACTTTTTAATGAGTTGTTGAATGTTAGCAATCACTAATCATATAAATTATTCATAGAAATGGGCAGACAACCAACTCCCAATTATTTGTTTTGAAATATCATTGTTATCTGATATTTTTTTGAAAGGTAGTATTGCATCTATCTTTGTCATTTATAATGGGAATGTGTTGGTACATACCAAAATCACTTTTCAGATTCTCATTTCAGTTTGATGAGGACTTCCATTTTTTTAAAGCTATCATTTCCCCCTTAATATAAGATCCAAACATTTTATTTAGTAGTAATATATCTATTAAGTACTTTGATGAGGTAGTAATTCTTTTTTTTAAATTGCCTATATAGGAAAATATTGTCTACTAATGATAAGCATTGGTAAAAAAATTTCTTACCATAACAATTTAAAAATTTGAATGTTTTAAACAAAATTCTTATAATGTGATTTATAATATTATTATGAATTATCTACATGTCATATGTACAAATCTATAAGTTTATTTTTCCAATCTATAGTGTGTTCTTAGATATCTGTAGAGTGATGGAATTCTCTAATCCTTCTTAGACCATTGTTCTTCAATTCCTTCCAAAGCCAAGGACTTAAGACTTTCACAACATCCATTCTTGATGTTAAGGCACTAGTAATATGAGAATTATATTCACTTCATTAACATAATGACTAAAAAGAATGAGCAGTGTTATGAGAATTCTTAAACTAGTAATTGGATTTTTGTAATAGGTAAGATAGGGTACCTAGCATCAAATTCTTGAGAGAACAAGGAAGCATTTTAAGAGGCTTGTTTAAGATACTGATCTCATGCAATAGATTCCTATTTTTCTCTAGCAACACCATAAATTTAGACTCCACATTCTCCTTTTTTAGTTTTCTATTGACATCTCTTGGTAGGTTATTCTTCATTTCTTCATTCATTTTATTTAACCCCACTCCCACTCTTGTGAATGCATGCTTAGTTTGGATTATACAATCTCTTGCTTCCTCCATAGTTATCTGCTTGGCATCTATAACATAGGAAAACAATTTGATACCATTGAGAGTGAGGTACTTATATATCTGACATTTTGTGTGGGTTATAGAGACAAGATGACGTTTTGGCAACTCCATTCATTCCTTTTACTGATGTTATGTATTTAAACCATCTAATCTATACTTATATCTTTTCCCTGTATACTGATCTTGTTAGTACCCCTTGCAAAAATTTAAAATTGTATTTTATTATTGTATCCTAATATAAATCAAAATGGTATCTTCATTTCCCTACACTGTCAAACTCACTCATTGATTTCTAATTCACTTTGGCTTTCATCAAACTACTATTTCAAATTTGTTATAATGTCCACATATTATAAATTTTGAAATTACTAAATTGTGCATGCACATAAGCTTGTTCTTGAGGTGTGGTTTTTAAAACTTTTGCATGGGCCAACAACATATTGAGTGCCCTGCTATTTCCTCTTTTTATTATCATTCACATTACCTTTCCCAATGCATTTTTCCTAAGCTCAAGGAGTTTATCATGTAAATGTATGGATCATCATTATTCAATAAGGTTGACTTTGTCCCACATGGCTCTATTTAAGATGTGTCAATGATCACAATGTATGGTATGCGCTCCTACCAATTGGCATGTGTAGATGGGATATCTATGGTGGAACATAAGTTTTTCCTCTATCGTGTTGTACTTTGCTGGATATGTTTTGTTGAGATACTTTTAGTGTTCTCTCAAGCTTTGGCTCTCTTAGAAATGATGGAACATGACTCTTTATCTTGGGATTCTCTCATCTATGGAGATATTTTAGATTGATAGGCTCCAAAATACCATTATGATTCTTGATATTGATGCCTAAAAGAATATTAAGCTTATAGTAATACTAGGGTAGGATGCTAGTAGGAATATGGACATTCTCAGAACTAGTGCTTTCATTTTTGTTAATTTCAAGGATAAACTTAATGCTTGCATTCATTGTCTGGCTGTCAAGAGTGGGTCTTAAAAGTAGTTTTCCTTTCTATAGAAAATATTATTTTATATGATACTTCAAATGAAGGTAGTATGGAAACAAAAAAGTAATTATTTTATTTGATAGTTCAAATGAAGATTTTACAAGCATTGTAGAGTAACTAGCTAAAAGCTTGGTGGGGGAACTCATAACCTTGCATAGGGTGATTTAACTGGTTTTTTTTGAAATAGAACTAGTGCTTTTGGGTTGAGATCTCGCAATGGATATAGATGTGCTACTAGTAATTCTTTGTAATGAGTGTTAAAAATTTCCAATTTTGTTAATTCTTCCTATTATTTCAAAAGATGGTTTGATTTGCACTTTAAAAACACTCTTTTAAAGAGCCTAATGTTCAGGTTGCTACTGGTTCTAATGGTAAGGGAGTAGGGGAGGAAATTGGATGTTGTGTGAAATATGTGTTCACTAGGAAAATCTCATGGCTATCAGCTTATTGTAGATATGGCTAGGTCCCTATTTCCACAATATAAACACATTTGTTTGCATGCCAGCTTAATAATGGTGGATTTTGGTGTAATGTCATTTTCTATTTTTTTGTAGGGTCAATTATTAGGCAATTTAGACCCTGCTTGTTTTGGTACATGAGTTTTATTTGGCCTATAGTTATTCATCAAAGGCTTACAGGTGTCTAGATTTATCTAGCTCTTGTATTTCATATAGTTTTTAAATAGCTTTAATGAGTTGGGGATCCATTATAATCATTAAATTATCAATAAAAATTACAAGTGTGACATTTTTCTTAAAGAATGGTGTATTCTATCTCTATTTGAAATCTTGTACTCTTTAAAATGAAAAATAGCTCTAGGAATAATTTTTTGTCAAAAATTGTGGTTGGGATCTTGTTTGGGTAGTTCTTGTTGATATGCCATATTAAAACAAATGTATTATGTTATGAGATTGATGAACTCTTATACGGTCTAGAACATAGTTAGTTTCTTATTCATAATGTATCTATATATAAACATAGTTTAAGTTTGATGTAACTTTTACTATTCCTATAGAGAAAAAGGTCTTAAGTGGCTTGGCAATTGGTGTAGCAAGCATGCAAGCTAGTGAACATGCATTGCTTCATGTTGGATGGCAATAGGGATATAAGAAACTTTTCTTTTCCAAATGTTCCTCCTAAGGCTAATCTCATATATGAGGTTGAGCTTATTGGTTTTTAGGAAGCAAAGGAGGTAAGTCTAATTCTTCTCTTCTCACGCTAATTGGTCAAGCTATATATGTAGGCACTAAATGTGTAAGAGTAACAAAGGGTCAAATATTAAATGCTACACATTGTGTGATCCAATTTCCTTTGGAATGGATAGTATTAGGGATGGAAAGGGTAAAGGATGCATGTTTATATGTCAATGCTAATTTTATTTTGTATCATTCTTAAATCTTAATGTCTTTCGGTAAGATGATAGACAGGCTCAATCTAGTTTTAATTTTGAGTGCTTGATACACAATAGACCTAGGTTGAGTTCTTATTAGTCTTCCCCTTTAACAAATGCAAATCAAACTAGATACTTATTCTAGCAATCTTGGTAGCCTATAGTTGGAGAATCAATTGTCTTGTCATGTAGTTACATTGCAATTCGTAAATTATAATTTTCTTTTCATTTATTATAAATTTGTCAAGGCAAGGCACATAGTGACATGATAGTAGAGGAACAAATTGAAGTAGTTGATATGAGATGTATAGAGGGTAATGCATTTTTTAAAGAGGGAAAATTAGCAGAGGTGATGCAGCAATATGAAATGGTGACATATCTATTCCTTTGTTGATTCTTCTATTTACTATATTCCAAATTACCTAGGTTCAGGTAGTTCACCTACCTAGCAGACTTTTCCAAGATGTGGTTTTCTACAGGCCCTAGCATACATGGGAGTTGATTTTATGTTTCGATTATTTGGAAAATATAAGGACATGACAAATGCTATTAAGAATCCATGCCATCTCAACATGGTTGCATGCTTGTTGAAACTAAACCATTATGAAGATGTCATTGGCCAATGTAACATGGTATGCATTGTACAATGGTGTATTGAGTCGTTTTGTTTTTATAAAACTTGTGATACTTTCATACCCAATCTAATTTGAGGCAAAGGATTCTATAAATTGCAAGTGGGGGTCTCCTTTTACCTCTGTAGAAGAGATCAGGAAATGGGTCTCAACTCTTTGATGTTCAATTTCCTTATTTGCAGGTGTTAGTTGAAGATTAGAACAATTTAAGTAGCACAAATTGTGGTACCAATCTTCCCAAGATGACCTCCTATAAGTACTAATTCTATCTCCACATATTATTCCATGAGTAAGGAACTGACTGTGGTCTCTGATCTTAATGAATGAGATTGATAGACCTGTCTAAATGAATATATGAATCATCCCAACCACTATTGCCTCCCAACAAGTCATAGTTCTTTGTTTAGATCTTCTAGTCTAGCTTTGAGGCTATGCTAGTTTACATGGCCAAGATTCAAATGACTCCACTTAGCATGATGCAAAAATGTACCATTTAATCCATCAACCCCTTTCCAACACTTTTCATAAACATTGAATAGTAGAGAAAAGTGAAATACCAAACTTGTTTTACTCATGAATTGAATTTTTCTCAATCAATTATTTTTAGATCTAGATCTAGGGTTTGATTCTTTTGGCATGGCTTGTATTAATGTATCTAGGGTTTGATTCTTGTGGTAATATATTAAAATTCCACGTTTAACTACTTCCTCTAGTGCAAATGTTGAAGGGTGACACCCCACCAATTAGATTCATCAACATGTCTTGCATTGGATATATGATGTCCACATAATGCATTTAGAAAGATGAATATGACGTGGGAAGAAATGTATTTATGCTCTATGTCCGTATCAGAGAAGAATGATGAGATATATGTAAAAGAAAAGGTTAATCTATGTACCTTCTAATCATTTTTAATAAATTAAGAAAATGAGGATAGAAGAGTAATTAAATTTTGAGAAGGTAGAGTTTTGAAAGGGTCAAATAATTTTTATAAAGTAAGAATGGTATATTAAGGAAGTTTTCTAATGTGAAAGAACAATAATGATAATAGGAGAGTTAGTAAGGACAAGATTATTTAATTTGGAGAGATCTTTGTATAAAAAATATATAACTTAGGTTGTTCAATATTCTTTGGAATGATTTAGTTTCAAACCATTCTAAATTAATTTTTCATTTCTAATATTTGAATATCTATTAATGAATTTTAGTTTTTATCTCTTTTGTTGTTTACTTCTTCTTGTTTTACAATTGTAGTATAAATAGATGTTTTTGTTATGCATAATTTTTTAATTGGAATTCATATTTTTCTATCTTGCTTTATGAAAAATGTGCTAAAATATTTTAAAAAGAAATCTTCAAAAATAACAAAAGAATATTAAATAGCATTAGGAAACAAGAAATTAAAAGAAAGGAAAATATAAGAAAAGCATGAACACCACATTGAAAGGAGCTAAAATTAAAAATTAAAAACAAAACATACAACCCATGAACCATAAAACCACAACCTGATTAAAATGGTTTGAATCCAAAATGTTCCATGGGGTACTAAAAAGCTCATTTCAACATTATTTCCATAATGAATCACACTCATCTATTGGTAAATAGACTTGTCACATTGAAAGTCTTAACAATGTGCCCAATAGAATTGTGAAAAACTAAATACAGCTATAGGATAATTATGAGCATGGTAAATGAAAAATTCACCCTTCTAAAATGATGAAATCTATTTTGTAATTTTAATTATGAGTGGTAATCATAATTCAATGTTGAGTCATCACATGTACACTGTACCTCAATCAACTCTTTACTCTTGCAATGACATAGAAGAGGAAGGCATAAATGTAAGCTGAGCTCCATTAGTTATCTATATTATCACTAATAAATTTTTCAAAGTCAATAAACTAAATTCCTTCACAAGTTATGGTGATAAAAAGATCCAACCTTCAAATTTGTGGGAATCCTTATTTTCCACTATCCCATTAAGAAAGATGGCACTATGGAATATAGAGGAAGGAAAATAATAGAGAGATAAAAATGTAAGTCGGCGAAAACAATAGAGATTTAAAATATTGTTGATATAATTTCAAGGTTTGTAAGGTAATTTGAAACCTCAAGTAAAGTCCGATTAAATAAAAATAACATACAAGTTTTTGATATCATCGTGGTAAAACAAAATGCACATAGAGCCTATATATTAGATATAAGCTATAGAGTCAAATAAAATACATATTAGATATAAACTATAGAGTCAAATATAATATGTATAAGTGGCAAAGGTGAAAGGTAAATGCATCAGCAGGGAAAAAGATCCTATAGCAATAACATTATAGAGCCAAATATTGAAATACAATATTAACATAAATAAAGCTTTATGAAGGCTAATCATTATCAGAAATTCAAAGGTGAAGAGGGAGGTCAAATCCACCACCATACTAGTAAGATTTACACACCATCAAAGGTCCCCCACACAAATATAGAGGAGGGAAAACAATAGAGGGATAGGGTAGTGAGTGTTGTCTCGATGTGCCCAAGAAGACAAACTTAGAAAGCACAAACTACAAAACCATCCCTCTAAATAACTTTGAAATTAATTAAATAAAAAAATAAACTAGCTTTATGTGGTAGGATTGTTCTAGGTAAAGTCCTAGAATTCATTCAAGATTTTTGGCTTTTAAATGCCTAGCAATTGAGCCATGAAAAACCATTAATTTTGAGGAAGCTAACTGCTATATAGCTTAAGATGCAACCAACAAACTTTCTCCTCTTATGATTTTTTCTTCGATTGAAATAATCCCATGGTACTAAGATGGCATATAGGAGTTTTCTAGATTTCATTATCTTTGATGTTAAGAAATTGAACAATTAGATTTGTTATTTTCCATTAATTTTTTTGTATGCTTAGTCTTTCCATCTTAGAAGCATTGGACATGTTCCTATGTGAAGGACAACCTAGCTGAGTTGATGAGTGTAGTGTTCTAGGAAGGCCTCCAATAGATGTGGTGGTTATTGGTACTGGAATTAGGGGAGTTGAGTTAGGGCTATCGTTGTTTTCTAGTCTTCCATCAAGAGGTCCTCAGTCAATCCTCTTCTCAAATGATAATGAACAATGTTCCCTCCTCTATATTTCATTTTTTAAAAAATGACCATTTTCCTCCCTTTTTAGGCATTATGACCAGGGGTAACACCCATCTACTATCAGATATAGGATAAATAAAACTAGCATCAAGAAATTTTTATAATTCAGTTTTAACTATTTCTCTAAGGGTTAGATTAATCCTTCTCTGAGGTTGACAGAGTGATAGGCACCCTTCATTGATGTATATTCTATGAGTACATAATGTAGGACTCATTCCTTTCATATCCCCATAATCTCATGCAAAAGCCTTTTCATGTTCTTGAAGTAGCTTTGTTAACTATTTCATCTATGTGGAAGATAATTTGGGATTAATGTGAAGCTTATGACCTTTTGACAACTCAATAGTAGCAATAGACTCAATTATAACAACTTTAGAGATTGGATTTGTATCTAATTCACGTGGTAAGAGTTGATGAATAATGTTTGGTTCTTTGAGCAGAATACAATTCTCATTACATTCCTCATGTATGGTAAATTCTAACACAGAACTATCAAATACATCTTTTTCTATTGCACAAGTGTTAGTAAGAATACTCCAAATTACTGAATCCTCTTCCTACAGCTTTAAGAACGATTGTCTATGTAACATCATAAGCTGTGCTAGAGAGTTTAACTCTTCTTCTTCATCCCTTAAATCTAGCCAGATATATGTGTGTAAATCTAGTTAAGGTTGTGTTGGAGGATATAAATCAAATTTTTTTGTTGCTTGACCATTGAATATGGTCATATTTTCTAACCTACAACTTATATTTGCATCAGCTATAGCTAACCATGGTCATCCTAGAATGATAGGGTAACTAGATAAATTGAGTTTGGGAGATAGAATCATGAAATCTGTAGGGTACTCTAGAGAGTCTAGGGTTATAACTATGCTTTCTATCATCCCATCAAGAGTGACAATAGTACTGTCTACAAGTTTAAGAATTGTTGGAGTAGCCCTTAATCCTTCTATTTTCAACTGCTTCATAGTATCCTTGGTCATGATATTTATAGTAGCACCAATATCAATTAAAATGTTTTTAATAGACTGATCATTTATAATCACTTTCACAATTGGACTACCTAGATCAGAATATTTAGAAACGATCAATTTTCCTAATATAATGTTAGCCAATTGTCCCACAACATGGACTATAGTTGGGTCCTTTTCCTTCCTCCTAGGATTCTTTAGTCAAGCTTCTCTAATGGCTTTGCCATAGATAGGAACATCTTTAATAGCTTGGAATAGGGGTATCTGGATATGTATGTTTGTTAACTGATCAATAATATCAAAAGATTGTTCCTTTGTTTGTACAAGTTTACCTTGTACGAGCTTCGCTAGAAAAGGAGGTTTAACTACTAGTTGGGCTTGAGCTGAAATAATAACATTAGTTGGGTCAACCTCTTTAGAAACTAGGGTTCTAATACTGTAAGAGTATCTATAATTTCAATTATAAGAGGTGGTTTAGGCACTGGTATGGTTGTACCAGATCTCAAATGTATATTTGCAACATTTAAAGTGTAAATAGGATGTTGTTGAGCATTAGCAGAGTACATGGGTTGTTCTGACTACAATTTATTTGGATTTGGTTGAGGTTGTGTAGGTAATTAGGTCTACTTTTGAGGTCCAAGACTCATAGGTGGTGGCATTAGTGTAAGTTGTTGGACTAGAGGTGGTAATTGTGGATTACTAGTATTTTGGTTAGGCCACTGTTGAGGTCCTCTCCATTGATTTGTAGACTGCCAATTCCGTTGGGCTGGTTGCAATTGGTTTTTTTGGGTTTTCCATTGATTATTCTATTTGTTTGGCTAGGAAGTTTGGAAATTCTAAGGCCATTGAGGCTGTTGTAGATTATTTTGCCAAGCATTATTCCAATTAAGTTGATTATATTGTGAAGGACCTTGGGTATTATGATTTTGCATTAATTACCATATAGATTTGAATTTTGCAAAGGGTCCTAAGGTATACCTTGATGTTTGGCCCATGGTCGACATTGAGAAACAAAGAATACTTTCTCATTACCTCCATCTATCTTGATGTACTTAGTTGGAAGATGCTGGTTACCACGCTAGCGACCAATTTGCATTAGCAATCTTTCTTCTGCTTCTAGAAATGGGGGCAATACTCAGCTAATTGTACTTTAGCTTCTATGTGTTTCTTCTTTGTAGTCATTGTTTTGAGATGTGTAGTAACATCATTTATAATGGGCTATTTGAAATTTGAGAGTAGAATTATATATCTTGAGCTTTGAAATACCCTAACTGATTCCTTTAATAGCTATAGTCCAGTGTCCTTTTCCTTTTTTCATGGTTGATCTTGATTAATTAAGACTAATTTTCTTGAGGTCATCCCAAGAAGATTGATACACATCTCCTCTACCCATCAAGTCTAATGCTTCTAGACAACTATCATTCACACCTGTCAAAAAGACTAGCTTTTGTGAATCGTTAGACAACACATGCTGAGGGTTCTTCTGCAGTGTATACAAGAAATGTGAAACATAGTCTTCCAATGTTTCCTCCTCATTTTGTGATATTCTAAAGACATCATCTCCTCTTGAATAATTTTCTTTGCAATACTCTTTGTATTTGTCTAGAAATAGAGTTTGCATTTCATCCCAAGTACCTGCTACATTGTCTCCTAAATCCATGAACTATCATAAAGCTAACTCTTTTAGTATTGCTAGAAATAATTTGAGCTTATGGGCATCAGTGTTATAGTCAAAGCTACAACAAAATATGTCAAACTTAGACAAGAAAGTATTAGGATCTTCAATTGCGAGGCCATAAAACTTTGGAAGAGCATTTGGAGGTATATTTTTTAGATTAGCATTGGTTACAAGGCTTGGGAGAGGAAATGAAAAAGTAAATTGTGCCGTTACTAGAGGTATTTGATTATGAGGTTTCTGTTGAAAAGGGATATTGGACACTGGATTGTTAACAACTGGTGAATTTGGAGCAATACTATCAAGAAAACTGGCCAAAATTTTAGGAAAAGGTTGAAGACCATCTATATCCAAAGGTTCTATCCTTGAGGATGATTTTGTAGGAAAAATAGGGCTTGTATCTGAAAAAGGTAACTTAGCTTCTTCTTCAATTTCTTCATTCAAATTAACAAGTTCCCGTGGAAGAAATATCCCATATTCATCTTGTGGTCTTCCTCTTAGATGCATGTAACTGAACTGGTGACTTGTGAATCAAGCAACAAATCTTGTGGTTTCTAACTAACGCACTAATCTAGAAATAGAGGACTCATGAAGGATCCTAGTTTGACACCATCCCCAATAATAGTGCCAAAAATGCAAGTTTCCATAATAGATCAAGATAATCAAACTACTATTCCTCTAACAAGGGTACTATATCCATTTTTAGAATTATCTATTCCATTATGAAAATACATTTGAATTGTCAACCCAAGGACGTAGGACTTGAAATAGGTCAGCATAGTATGTGCACCAAGTTCCTTTAAGAGTCTTAACACCTATGCTATAGGAAAGTAAAATGTGTGAAAGGAATCTACAGTACTAATACAAAACAATAAACATAGTTAGATTATCAACAAAGAACCGTAGAAATTACAAAAAAGGGAATTGTAAACTAGTTAATAGTTCAAACATCCAGTATGATCATTTTCCACAAGTGTTGCAAGAACTTTCATAGTAACTATGTTGCAAGCCTAATACAATAAATCTATCTTAAATAGGAAATTACAAGAAAAAAATCTACTCTACCTAAATCTATTCCACTTCCCAAGTGGGCCCCCTTGGTTGGCTTCAACTAATTAAGAACACAACAGGTAATCCAAAATCACTCTCTCATTAGAATTCTTCTTTTGTTACATGAGTGAAAAATTCATAGAGAACAGAGAAAACAACTTACGAATCTCAATAACTAACTTTAACTCTCCATATATATAGAGGATTGGAACTTATTACAAACATAACATAAAATCTCATGAGAAAACATCATCAATAGAAAAAGGACAGACTGTGAACCATGACTTTTAGAACATTGATTGAGAAACAAAACAATGGTCCGCAAATAATGTAACAAGTTGGGCTTCCTAAAATAACTCCTCTCACAAATGCGGCTTGTCACTTGGAACTAACTTGCGCTTCTCATGCTATGACCAATCTTTGTTACTTCTTCTTTAATACAGTGCTCACCACTCTTCATGCCACTTCTCCATTTCTTGAAAACTAAAAACATTTCAACACATAAAACATTTCTACTAACATTCAAATATTAAAACATAGCTTAAAATATTTATATGAAATACTGCACTTTATATATAATACTAAGTGAGGTACATCATATCCACTATCCATAGGTTTAATAGGTTCTAGCTACATTCATCATAAGTTCACAAGACATTTAAAATAGATATTTTGGAAAAAATTTTCACATGGCTCAAAGAGTAAGTTTAGACTATATAAAAACTATATCAAATTTGAGACATTAATATGCCTAATCAATTACCATTTTCGAGTTTCAATCTCCTTTCATAAGGATTGATCTCTTTGTAATTGTTAATCTCTAAAATCTCTTCTTAATCTAAATATACAATTTGTATGTTTTTTAGATCAAACACTTGCCTCTTGTTGTCTTTTTCTTCTTCGTGATAGGTTTTCTACATGCAAGTATTCTTGGGCTTTGTGGATTTGATTTTCATATTTTCTTAAATCCTACACAGAGTTTGGTAAGCCAATAGACAAAATGTACATACATACATGCACACTGTGCATGGATATGGATGAATACTATGAAGAGGTATGATTTCAAGCATACAAACTATTTGATAGAAATCCTCAATCAATATATTGAAGATTATTAATGAAATGTCAAGTGGAAATAAATCCATGCAAGGAAGATACATTAGTCAAAGGCTTGCATATATATAAGAAATTTGAAAAGTATGAGGAAATGATGTGTTGTGTGCTTTTTGGTGGAAGGTAAATTAGGAATATGTAGTTCTCAACTCAACCACAATTATAATCAATTGGTTTTTAGATACTAAGACATGAAGAAGAAAATGTCAGTTGAAGTGGTTTCTCAAATCAAGTAGTGAACTTGAATTGAAGAGAGAAAGGCATGTGAATTGTTTGACATAATACTTTAGGTAAATTTTAGAATCAACACAGAAAGTTGAGGTTTTGAGTGTGCTTTAAAGTCAATAGTTTGAATATACAAAGTTAGAAGAACATTGATTAAGGAATTTGATAAGCAATACTATGAGGTACAAATTTTAAGACAAGGAGCCTCTTGTGATATTAACAAGCACACTTCTCGAGATATTAGATATAAATATAGGATACATGGTGATTGTAGACATTTGGAAAATGATGAGTAAAAAAGGTAGATCACCTCTAATACAATGAACATTAGATAGTGGTGTAAATCATGTAGGAGAACATTCACACACAATTTAGTGCGTAGAACTAGTTTTGGAATGTGTCAAGGTGTATGACTAGAATACTAGAGACATCAAGATCTTAGAAACTAATATCATGGCAAGGTTGGATCTGGTGTCTATATCCATCACATTTAGACTCCCAATAAGAGAAGAATTCATAGAAATCTCTAAAGAAAGTACTCAAGGGTACTTCCATCAAAACAAGAAGACGTGTTTGAATGTTATTGGTAAGAGTTGGTTGGATCAACCTAGAAGAGGAGAATCATAGTTACCAAGAGTTTTGTGTAGAAATATCTTTAACAAAGACATTTCTAATATGATAATTCTCCTCAACAGGATACTAGGAAGACAGACTGCTGAATTTTTTCAAGATTGGATGTTTTTATACATCAATACCATCACCACTGGAAAATAATTTATAGATTGTGGAGAAATGATTAGTGATTCCCTTCATTGCCAATTAACCAAATTCAATGCAAATCAAGGGTTATACATGTCCTTGTACCTAATGTATGAAATTGCTAGTATGAAATCATGGCCTGGTCTTAATCCTTATGGAGAGTATAACATAGCCCTGCAAATATATAATTATTACCCCCAATTGCAATTAAAACAAAGCAATGCACATTTCTATAGGATAAATGATGCTTTTTCTATGCTCACAACTAGAGAGCTATAGGGAGATATAGGACTCCAAATTTCTCCTAAAGAAGCCATTCTCATTAGTACTTATGGTACTTTTTTCATACAGTACCCTCGATTCACCTACATCTACATTGAAGGTTTTCAAGATTGTCCTCTTATGTTGCCTCACTTCATAGATGGTGGTGGATGCTCTCAAAAGTTTGCAGGAAAATTGGTCAAGTAAATAAGAAGTGCAAGAATAAAGGATCAATTCCTTTCCTAATCGGTATTGGGCGCTCTTCCTTAGATTCTCAAAATATCAAAAGTACCATGGTGAAGATGACTTTATACCCTTTCCATAGTTGTTTCCCATTTGATGGTAGCAGGATTGTTAAAAACAACTTGACATTAGGACCTAGTTATTTTCATTTCCCTACAATGGAAGATTATTGAGCAAACTGTGATAATGACTTCAAATTGAGAAGAAGGGACTGGATAAGATTCACTATGAAAAAAATCATTGATTAAAAAATGGGATGGGATGGGATAGGCATAAAAGAGGATGGATCAAACTTAATTGATCCTTTCTTCTTTGAGAAGATACAATTATTAGAATTGTCATACATTAATTGGTCTCTATCAGAATTCAAAGACCTCAAGAAAGAACCTTCTTTGTAATTAAACAAACTAAGAATTGGTTAAAGAATAAAGTTAAAGAAGCCATGACTACTAGATCAATAGGAAGAGATAGTGCAAAGAAAAGTAATAATTCCTAGGAAGGTACATTAGTTTTAGCCATTCCATCTTCTATTCCTACTTCTTCTAGTTCTTTACATAGCATACAAGGTGGAGATGATAGTGAAGATCTAGATAAAGGAATTGGTCTAGTTTTAGCATGTGAGCTCAACGTAGTTGCCAGGAAGAGGAGATCAAAACCCAAGGAGAAGATGTTAAAACAAAACCCAAAAAATGATAGAAGAAGATCCTAAGATGAATTCTTTACCATCATCATTTTTAAATGAGATGATTCAATCCATAGCATCCCCTACATGCTCATTATCTCCTGAAAGTGTAGAAGGAAATGATGATCCAACTAAAAACATAGAATCTGGATGTCATAGCTGATTTAGTACATAAAGGTATGAAGGTAAAGAAAACTTGAATAGAATCTAAACTAGTGTTGAATCCTACCTCAAGAAAACTATTTGTTGAAATTGCACAACTAGTCACAGAAAAGAACATAATCAAGGTAGATGAAGCTGATTTTAGCATAACTAAAGTGGATCTAGGTTAGACCACTCATGAGGGAAGAGAGCATAATTTTCAAGTGTTAGTTGTTGTCCTGATGGAATAGTCAAATAGAGATAAACATGCTAAGAATCAACTCAAGTGTCAAGTTCAAGCCCTTTCTTCATGCATCTAATCAATGGTCGATGATTCCTTTCTAGACCCTAGTTCATCTACATAGATAATAGGAAATCCCAAGAAGATGTTTGATGAAGAAACCATTCAAGACATAGGAGAATTTTCAACTTATGGTAAGATGGTGAAAGCATGGATAAATGCAAAAGAACAAACATCAAGCATATTTCAAGAAGTTAAGGTTAAATATATGCTAAGACAAATCACGTACAATGAAACATTCAAAAAGATTTAACAACTCTCAAGGAACAAAAAATATTCTAGAGAGAAATTGATGCTAATCTAGTAGAGATTAAAGGAATGTACAGTGATATAGTCAAATCATTGAAGTTAGTCACCAATGGAGAAGAAGAGAAAATTGATATATGGTTGGAAAATATCAGATGGAAGAATGATAACATGAATCAACAATTGGATGAAGGAGAAAAGTTCTTAAACTCTTGCAAACTACTAAAAAAGAAGGCCTTGGGCAATATAGCAATGATTCTAGAAGGTATCCCTATTATCAAAGACACTCAAGCTATACACATATCTTCCTTTTTGGAATGCATAGAGGTAAAGATCAGCACTGAACTTGGCGGTAAATAAAGTTTAGATGCTAAAATTATGATGAGATTGAGCAGTCTCTCAGTAGTGTTAGACTCCTATATTCAAAACTTACCAAGTTACATCCTAGAGTTGGATGAAGTTGGAAAGAGACACAATCTATGCAAGCGGAAAATGCAAAGTTTGATCATCATAAAAAAAAAGGCTTTGGCACAAGTCATCAAATCATTTAGATCATGCAAATCAAACCTAACCCAGCTACTCACAACACCTACAAATCAAAAAGCAAGCTCATGAAATATCAATGATCATAGTTGAAAGTTAGAAGTGGATATGTCTAAAGTTGTGTCGGATTTTTGTTTATATATTTTGTAAAGAGGTCAACTTTAGAATCAATTTTGGTTTTGATCAATGTCTTAACTTTTTCTAACTATAGTTAAGCATTGAAAGTTAGAGTTGGTTATGAACTGTCTTTGGATTAGTCCAAACTCTAAATTTTTGACTAGTTATAGAACTGAAAGGTTGGTTATTCTAGAATAGCTATAAATTCATGAATCTCAATGTAATAGGGAACTTTTTGGACTTTGAATAGGAAAACACTTCTATTAGAGTTTTGGTGATAAGAAATTTTTTAGAAAGTGTGTACAGAGGTTGTCTTTGTAATCAAATTTTCTGTTTATGTTCTTGGTGCAAGAGAATAAAGGAACGTGCATTTGGGTTCTTTTCCATTCTTTTGAATTGTTAAAGTGTCGATTCTCTATAATGAATATTTTCATGATATTTTGCAAGTATTCATGAATTATTGAATTAGCATTGTGTCAATGATAGCTCTCAAGCATAGTTCTTGTTTGTCTTCATTACTAGTTTCAAACAATTTTATAGAAGCATTGAAGTCATGTGGTGCATTTGTCATCAATAGTTTTCTTTTTATTTTCTAAGTTGTAATCATCTTTATTTAAAAATCAAAATATTATCTTATGAGGGAGTTGCCCCTCTAAATGCAGAGGAAGGCGGGATATCAAGGGCCTATCCAACTATTGGAGAAATTGATTTGCTACATACTTCATTAGATTAAATCACTTATTTTCTCAATGACAAATCTATTTATCAACAATATGAAAGTCATCTTTTTAAAAAAAATCTAAAGCAGAATATTTATTAAACACACTGACCTAATGCCTCCACTAGACTGAGCAAGTCATGATGATGTAAACATAAGCAGGCTTAAAATTGAAAAGATCAATTTCCATGTCGTCATGAAGATCAACTTCCATGTTGTCGTCATCATCCATTGTTATCTTTTCTCTCTTCAATGGACGCGGGTTGTCCTTTGGATGGTCGATTTCTTTACATGACTGACCACTCATTTGCCAATTTCCAACATGAACAGGAATGGGATTCTCCTGCCGCTGCATTTCTACTATTCTTCCATTGAGTAATCTCCTCATCTCTTCTTCTCTGGTCTGGTTATTTTCGAGAGAAGGGAGTATGGGGTTCGTTGAGC